>KZ809608.1:62832-79255 GCA_000696205.2 Oncopeltus fasciatus
ATTTCTTAACAATAAACACTCATCAATAAATGTGATTTACTCCATTTATATATATATATATATATATATATATATATACACAAGGTAATTTCTTTGTACTAGGAAACTATGAAAGTTAAAATAAAGAAAATAAGATATCGAGAGGTCTTCCATCCATTGAGTTCCAGGAAAATCAACTAGATAGCATTGTTTGTCAGGTAAATGAAGTGACCTTCAACTAGAGTTGAATTTCGTTTTTGAGTTCTCACAATGCAGTGAAGGTCGAATTTGGCCTCATGTGTTGTGTTTAGGTAAGAGTTGTTATAAACTTAACCTAAAACGTGTATTGCTGATTGTCGTCTTTGGGTTGTTGAAAAGAAATAAAATGAGTTCATGCACAAGGTGTATAAATAAACCTGATGTGTCTTGCTACATATGAGGAAAATACACATTAAAAGAAAACAGAAAAACTATTAGTGAATTTGTAAAGAGAGCTTATCTCGGATACTTTGGTGTTAGTCTTGCATCAGATCTGTAAAACTTGTACAGAGCATTTACGACAGTGGACTGACGGGAAAAGAAAAAGTTTGAAATTCGGTACCGATGGTCTGGAAAAACCCCCACCAAAACCAACTCAATGATTGCTATATCTGCCTAGTAAATATTACTGGAATCATTCAAAAGAACATTAGCAATTGGACTTATCCTGATTTAGTCTCAATAAGGCGGCCGGTCCCTCTCACAAAGGAAGTGCTCTTTTAGCTTTACAGAGCCCTTTCACCAACCAACATCTCACAATAGACACTCTAATTGCAATAGACCACCTCAACGAGAAAGGTAGCAAAGTGACACTTTAATGGATACCTAGTCACCGCGGAATTTCAGGCAATGAAAATGCGAACGTACTAGCAAAGAAAGCGATAAAAGATGGTGAGATGTACTCAAAAGTCACCTTGAATGATGTAAAGGCGGTAGTTAAAAAATTTAGTACTTAATAAGTGAGAAAATAAATGGTGGTCAACCAGAGACTACAAGTTACGCGATATAAAATCTACTTCGAGGGTATGGTCCAGTTCTGTGCCAGCTGTCCGTAAGAGAGAAGTGGTATTGGCCAGACTAAGAATAGGACACACAAGACTTACTCATGGCTATATAATGGCAAAGGATAACCCACCCATTTGTGAGGTCTGTGGAAAACTTCTAACCATCAAACATATATTTACAGAGTGCCTAAAATATAAAGAAACAAGGAAAAAATATTACTTAAATGGGACTCTAGACGAATAATATAATTTCTATTGGATGACGATAAAGTCATCGACTCTGTAATGAACGTTCTGAAAAAGGGCAGGCTATTAAATCTTATCTAGAT
Organism: Oncopeltus fasciatus; assembly: GCA_000696205.2. Classification (NCBI taxonomy): domain Eukaryota; kingdom Metazoa; phylum Arthropoda; class Insecta; order Hemiptera; family Lygaeidae; genus Oncopeltus; species Oncopeltus fasciatus. The sequence goes on from KZ809608.1 coordinate 64,184, forward strand.
GCATTTTCAGTATGCTTCTTTTCCATTATCTCTCGATATCTTATTTTCTTTATTTTAACTTTCATAGTTTCCTAGTACAAAGAAATTACTATCTATATTCACATAATAACTATCGCATCAACAAAACATTACACCTTACCATATATAGGTTATATTGCTAAGAGTTCTACTTCTTTAAAATATCTTTCTACTCCTATAAAATATCTCTCTGGCTTTAATGATCAAAGGTTGACACGCAGTTAAGGGAAAGAAAAAAAAGAAAAAAAAAGAAAAAAAAAAAAAAAAAAGAATAACCAAAAAGAACATGCCATATTTTCTGCAAGTTTATGTCCCCTTACTGAAAACGGGTTATAATCTTCTTCGCAGTTGATATTAAGGTTAAAGCCGTCCTTATTTCCCTGTAGTGTCTTTATCCAAACTTCAATCCCTCGGAAGATTAAGCGTGTTATTGGAACGAGGTTACAATCTTTCTCTAAGAAGCTCTCTTGGCACCCAGTTTTGGTCTTCTTTCATGTGAAAACAAATTTATTCGTTAAGTAGCACTAAAATATTATTAAAAAATATTGTTTTTTAAATTGAATGAAAATTGACATACATAATTATTCCAAATATATTGAATTATTAATAGAGTCTTAGTATTAGGAGTTGATTTGAAATACAAACCTTTATTAAAATCAGTTTTAAAACTGTTTCATTATAACCCAATATAACTTGGTACTAACTTATGATTTAAATAAATGTATATTAAACTACATAATTTAATCGTCAAGAGTGAGGATTAATCTGTAATCCATATTTTTTTTAATTTACTCAGAAAACATTAAATGATATTGCTTGAAAATTATACATGAAATATTCAACTTTTCTTTGTCCTATAACGAAATTGAATCATTAGGAGTGAAGTTTAAGAGACTTGTAAATGTAGAATACACATATTCAATACATACTATGCTGAGAAATTCCTTTACTTTACGTAGCTCTCATGTGATGAATTTTTTTTTATCGTAATAATCATAAGGTAATTTATGTATAAACTTATGTTTATATTAACTATACTTAATTAGTTTACTAACTGTACGTTTATATTATTTGGTATAAACTAAATGATATAATGAATAGCTAAAAAAAAATTCTGTTTACTTCCTCCTCTGAAATATCTCTCGTCCTTATTCTGAATTCATCCAAAAACTTTACAGCTTTTTTTGACCCTGGATATTATTAATAAATGTTTTTTGTTGGGGTTCGGTCAAGGCACCTTGACCGAACCCCAACAAAAACATTTGATAATTTAGAGCGTTTTATTTTTANAGTTGATTTTAGTTGGGGTTCGGTCAAGGCACCTTGACCGAACCCCAACAAAAACATTTGATAATTTAGAGCGTTTTATTTTTATTTTTTTCTTCCGAGAAAGGTGTGTTGAATGATGTGACCTGTAGAATTCCTAATCACTAATTAGTGGGATAACTATACCACTGCATAGCAACACAAACACAGACAAGGTGAAAGCAGCAAAAATTGTATCAGAATTCAACACATAAGGATTCGATGTTTACTCATTTAACTTTTGGTAAAATAAAATCATGTGTTGAAAAAAATTTTGATTGTAAATTTATTAGGTACGTAACCTGTGGAACGTGAACCTGTTCTTTTAATTTCTAAGCCAAAGTAGAAGTTTAAAATAAATTGCATTGATATTTAATTTTAATTATTTTATATTTGAAGACCATTCTATCTAGGAGGAAAAATGATGGACTTCAATGAGGAGAATTTCGATACAAGTATTAATTACAAAAAGAAAAAGAAAACAGCAAAAGTTTTTGAGATCGGTAAGCAGTTAGCTGAGACGAGCAATGGACTGTTTAGCCCAGATGACTGGCAATGCAGGAAGTGTGGAAATGTCAATTGGGCAAGAAGATATAAGTGTAATGTCTGCAAGGAGGCCAAGTTCCCTAAGATAGAGGCGAGGACTGGCCTTGGTGGAGGGTACAACGACAGGGAGATTGTGGAGTACGTCCAGAGAGAGGAATCCGACGAGGAGTATGATCGCTTCGGAAGGAAGAGAAGGAAGAGAGAAAGGAAGGTCGCCAACGGAGAAGGACGAGGAGGAGGGGAAATATCAACTGACAATATTCCTGAAGGGATAACTTCTAACGATGATGAAAACGTGGATGAAGATGAAGAAGAAGTTGATTTATCCAAATATGATTTGGCCGATTTAGAAGAAGCCTCGTCTGAGTGCGTTTCTAACCATATTGTGTCTGCCAGTAATTGCAATGAAGGACATGAGCACTTCACAACACAAGACTTCTGCTCTCTCATTGGTTAAAGCTAAAACATTTATATGAATTGAGTTGAAATCTTTGAATTAATATTCCCAAAATTTCAACTTAAAATTTGTTAATATTTTTAACTTTTCATTTCTTTGAGTATCAATAGTTAAATATGTATAAGTTAATTTATAGAAAATAAATAATAATGAAAAAAACATACTCTTGTCTAAAATTGCAAATAACTGTCGACCTATATGTTTAATAGTATTCTTTCTATATTTGAAATGGGAACATAAAGTTAAATTAAACCATTTAAGTAAGATAAATTAACATGATTTTTAATTAGTTTAAATTTGTATAAGGTATGTTAAGGGTGTTTATTTTTAACAGAGTTAGTACATTAGAAAATGTAAAGGTTATAAAGGTAACATTTTTCTTAAACAAAAAAGGTTAGAAAGTCATTGACAAGTTTTTAAAATTTTGGTTGTATTTTTCTTATTTAAAAAGTAGGATTTTTTTTTTCAATTTCAGTAATATGGTTTAAGTCCTGATCAGTCCTACTACTAAGCTACGCTAATCTTAAAGGAATTGTGATTTCTTTTGGAATTTGCTTTCTCAGATAATTCTTACTCTGGAGATAGACGAATCTCGTCAATTATGCGGGTCACCATTCTAGTTTTTCACAACCACAAGTCCACCCACATCCAAACTCATACATAAATAGATATATTTTTCCTTCAATCCTACCTACTGAAATATATACATACCAATTTCAGTGGTTATCCCGTTATTGTTCAGTAGGTTGGATGGAAGAAAAAAATCGTAAAAAAATCTGTCATGAGAATAACGGTGATAGCTTCATTTCTTTGGAATGCGCTAATTGAGAAACATTCCCCGGTACATTTGGTTAGTTAGTTGTGTTGGGAGTTATTCTTTTGAACACTGTGAGGGCGTTTACTTGTACAAAGATAAAAGTACAAACAAGATTGTGGACATTAAGGCAGACTGGTACAAATAAATGACGGAACAAGTAAGAACAAGAATTTGAAAATCCACTTAAAATTTCGGTGTTCCTCGGATCGTCGGCCGTTTATTTCGTTTCAAAAAACAGCATTCAGAGCTCTTCCCACTGTAAATTCTTTCAAAGGGAAGAAATTCTTTCGTCTGGTTCGAGATTTTTGCTTCAATACTCTAATCTGTTGAAGCACCGTAAATCATTTATTTCGAAAAGCTAAATTTGACAACTGATGTCAGGAAAATTTTGACAGTTTAAACCACCATAGAAAAAATAAAATTTAAAATACGAAAGTGACGGGTCACTTTAGTGTGAGGGGACGGTAGCAGGTCGATACACCACGGGGACAAGAGCGAGAAGAAACTTTAAAAATAGCTAAGAAGTGAATCATTATTATTGTAGTGCCTTGCCATGCGTTCTTTCGGTATCACTAAGAAACTCACTATATATGCTAATAAGCATCGATAGCGCTAGATAAGTGCTCTAAAATACCGCCTACCAAAATGAGGAGTAGTCTCCCATTTTCAAAGATAGGAAAAAAGTAAATAAGGGATTAGATAAAAATAGGATATTTCTGTATCTAAATTTGAAGCAAAGGGAATATACAACGAATCTCAAGGAATCATTCCCATAAGGGACTCGGTTGACGGGTCGCATAAAAACACCGCCAGCAGTGCGGAGAGTCACAACCCTGGTATTCCCATCAGGGCCAGGATGCAATGTTTTACTGCGAGCCAAAAGCCACTGATTGGAGGGTAAATTATCAACAGCGGTGCACCGAAGAGAAACCAGGGCGCAGGTACTGGATGGATTCATGGGGATCGAAAGAAAGACTGCACAGCTGTCTGCTGTTGAGAATACTCGTTAGACCTAGTACGAACATAATGGCGTGAATGGGTGAAATATTCTTCTGTAGAAAACACGACAGGTTCGAGAGACAATTGCTGTCGTTTCGGCTGAAGTGAGGGTCAGCTAATTGGAGTTGAAGAAACGATTGAGGAATCGTAAGAGGCAATCCCACAGTAGGGAAATGTCGAACGATAGTGGGAAGACAAATGTGCGCCAACGTGCTGGGTGAAGGTGAGGAGACTACCGTTTCACGACACGGTGCCCGGAGAGTTTACAGCGAGCCGCCTATCCTGCTAACAGAAGTAGGAGCTCGATTCACTTTGAGAGGAAGAGATCGAACCTGACTTTACGACATAAATGAGATTTGGGAGCCAGGGTCTATGAACTCTCCTAACGGTACTTAACAAGAGAGCTATGATGGAAGCGAGCTCGAAAAGTACCCAGCAAGTTCACAACAAAAGATGGGGCTATTTTGGGACTTGTAGAAGTGCAGCTAAAGATAGCAAGAGCATTTGGAGGAGCTGACTCAGCCTTTTCCTGTAATGAATAAGTGGGAACATTGGTGTTAGGCTTAAGTGGAGATGATGAACATCCGTTTCATCCTCAGCATCCTGCAACAGTGAGTGAAGATTCCTGGGTGAGCATCTACGACAAGATGCCGTCGAAGAGCAATCGGCTTTCAGGGAAAGAAAGTCGGACAAGAAGATTAAGAGGGACCCTTATGACTAAATAAACATTTGTAAAATACTTATGTGGATGCTTTTTCGTCATTGTTGGCTACAATGAGAGATAGCTTAGAAATATTATGGGATTGAGGTTTATTAAGAGATGTCGAGTCATTCGAGTTGATGAAATTTCCATTATTTTCATTTGATGCTCTTTATATTCGTTATATTTATATATCATACAAATTTCATCGCTCTACCTATTTTTAAATTAGTATTCGGTTTTTTTAAAATTTTGATGAAGTCTTATTTATTTGAACATGTAAAACTATAAAATTTAGAACTACAGTAATCGAAAGTGAAGAGTGAAATTACATTCTTAAATATCTTTCATTATATGCCCATGAATAAATAATATATATATANAAGCAGAATTTCAAACCCATGAAGTTCTTTTAATTTTCCTCAGGCTCGACAGGAAATGTTAGGACAAACATTATCTTATTGCAATAAAACTCTTTTACACATGATCAAAGTAGAATAAGGCTGAGACAACTTTGCGTACAATCTTTTCAGTTGTAAGCAACAGAATTCAGAATTCATAGAGCATCGATCAGGGACAAATTTGTGATGAACAGTACCTACAAAATTTAAAAAAAAAAAATGTAAGCTATTGATTTCTTTGCAAATGCCCATTTGCAGCAACTGGAAAAACAGTTTTACCGCGGTCTAGCTATTGCTTAGTAGTGGTATTTGGATGTCGCCAATAAACCCACTTTCATCACAGGTGACAATCTACCGAAAAAATCTCATATCTGAAGGGGTTTTCAATAAATGTGCACAAATTTCCCATTCCTTAGTAGATTTCTGAGGAGTAAGTTCACGAGGGACCAAATTTACTGCTCTTTTTCACCTTCACAATGGAGAGTAGATGGCTAATTATAGTATTCTTTGTCACACAGCACTCCCTGGCAAGTTCGCATGTAATTGTGGAAGAATTTGACTCAATATCTTCTTGATTTACAACAGCGTATTGCGCTGTTCAAGGACACCTTCTTCCTATAACACCTTTAATAATTTAACGAGTTGCTTCAGCAGCTGTAAAATTATTTTTCAGTAATGCCTTAAAATTATGAGAATTTTGTAGGATACTGTCATGTTTCCTCTTGAAACATGTAAATAAATTGCGGCTTTTGCTGAAGAAGTCGAATGGGATTTAACAAGCTTAGAGTATGCTCTAAAGGGATTATTAAGCAGGGCTTATTAAGCTTATTAAGAATTATTAGGACTGTTAATTATATATAAACTATAAATTATATAAGATTATTACGTGGTTTGAGGGAGTTCAAGTTAGAGCACTGAAGATGAGCTATTAGCGCTCTAGGTTAAAAGGAAACCATATATGTATGAACTGTGGAGGTTACTGACCAAACTCTTCAATGATTTCACCCAACTTTGATTGAGTACCTCCACCAGCCAGCTATTACATAGAGTTAATATAAATAAACCTGCCAATATTTTTTTTTTTTTTAAATTTAACATTGTTGAGTCTTATAAATAAAAAATGGCCACATAGCAACTGTATATTTTTGTACTGATTTACCTGATGGTCGCTTGAGATTTGATGAAGGGTAAATATTTTTTTTTAAACTCTTCAAAGATATATTTCCATGTACGCCTAGGAGGTCCCTGCGACATTCCATCCTTCATAAACATTCTGAATGGGCTTTTCTCGTCATTGATACTGTTCGCTTCCAAACCGAAAGCACATGAGCAAATGACGTCTACTGAGAAACGGCTTGTCAAATCCTTCACTCCTATGTCTTTATCAACTTCTTTTAACAGTAAATTTTCCATGACCTGTTTAATATATTTTTAAAAAAATGTATATTTTTGTAGTTTCACAAATCCACATCTGTCCTTGAAACAAAAATGTTCAAGTGAATTATCATTACTAATGAGATTTTTTTAATTTATATAAACTGAAAATTATTTCAAAATAGTTTATTTTCTTAATTTTAAGTATTTATTTAAACATACATTTTTCGTTAAAATGTTTAGTTATACAAATTTGCTTATCCCCTTTTATTCTTCATACATTATTTCCTAATGCTCATAATAATTGAGAAATATAAAAATTTCAAGGCGGGAAGGAGATAATTTAACTATGAGAATATTATTAGTATGAATGCAAGCCATTGCCAGGAATAAAAATTTAAAATGTTTAAATTCTAGAGTCAATGTGTTATAAAAAATAAAATTCTAAATATATGGGGATATGTTTAAACAAAAATAGTAATGGGAAGTAAGTTACATTTATAATAGTATACATGAAGTTCTATGTGAAAATGGTAAATATTATTGTTAATGACTAAGGAAATTGTTGGCGTTTGGCTCNAGAACATATTAAATATAACGGACATTTGGAGTGGATATTATATTTTTTTATTTGTTTAGTTGAGAACTATACTTGTATGAACCAACTGAATATTTATTAAATATTTAATACAGTGACCCTAACAGTACACTTGAAAATGCCTTCACTACTAGGATGTGAAGGTATTTTCAAGTGTACTGTAATTTAGAGGATTCACTGAGAAACGTGAATATTTCTCAGCCAGTGGATTTATAAGACATGGTGGCCAAAAAGAGTTTTCAGAGAAGATGATTTATACTTTAATAAATAACAGAACCTGTAACCATCTCTCCAGATCCAGAACCTCTCATTGGAGAACAAAATCACTCAAACTCTTAAGCTTACTGCAGTTTAGCGAATAAGTTGTTAATATTAAGTGCTGAAATTCACAGTCTGCAACTTAATGAAAGTACAAATTACTATGATTTGCTTTAACATCGAGAAATGGGGGAGTTACTTACCTATGCATATCCTGGGACCCTCTCCGAAGGGCAGGAAGACGAAGGGATGCCTGGCCTCTCTAGCCTCCCTCGTGAACCGCTCAGGGTTGAATTGCTCTGGTTCAGGGAAGATCTCTGGGTCATGCTGTATAGCCCATGTTGGGATAACCACAGCTGTGCCCTTCTCTATTTTAGTGCCATCTGGGAACGTGAAATCTGATGAGCAGTTTCGGTCCAGCTGCATCAGAGTTGGGTACTTTCTCATAGTCTCTGTCAACCAATGCCATCATGATTATGTTAAACACATATGTTCAGACTAAAGAACATAAATATGTAAATAAGTTCAGATATGATTAATGAAGTAACCTCACCGGTTACTTCATTTGTAAAGCTCCTCGGAGCACAACGTCCGCAAATATACTCTTACCACAACCCGCACATACCTACGGGTAAAAGGGTCGCTATAGGTGGTGTACCAATTACACTCACACTACCATAGCTCACGGACTGCTATTAATTTGTATATATCAATTTTTACTAACAAACGAGGCAGTAGTAAAAAAAAAAAATCTATATATTGCTATAAACCTGAATACCCTCCAATTGCTAAAAATGTAAGAAACTTTCTGTTTGTTATTTGAAAGTATGTGATACATTTTTGATGCTAAGACAACGATTTAAGTTTATTTATTTTTTCAACAAATTCCCTAATTGATAAAATTTTTCATCATAAAATTCATAAGAATATAAAGAAAATTATTGAAACAAAATAAATTTTTCATTAATGTACATCAATGTTGAAAAAAATATTAAACCTGCTACATATTTTCCAAAGTAATTTGCTCTTTCTAACAGACGCCATGAGTAACCGGCAATTTTATATTAAACTCACAAAAAATAAATATAAGAAGAGTAAAAACCAATAATTAAATTTCTACAGACAATTTACCGACGAAGACAGGTTCATCATCGTCAGAATTCCATTTCCGAGCGTATTACAAGAAATAATATTCTGAAAAAATGCTAAGCTCTCTACCTACTCCTACATTAAAATGTGCTACTTCACAAACCTATTGCGTCATAATGGATTTACCTACTGTATTTTGTGTATAATCTTGTAATTACAAATGGCTACTCACCGTTGCCATACGTATAAATGAAAATGTCTACACATATATAGTGAATACCTCGTGGGAGTACAGGTTTTCAAAGAATAAGCCAGAACCGATCAGATTTGGTACTTTGGTACAGCAGGATCTTTGAAGACAGCTCTGTACTAAGATGATGGGGAAGACCAACAAAGTACCAAATTGACTTCACTAAAAGGCATCTGACATCTCGCCTTTGTGACTGTTGATAAGGGGGACCTGCTGCTTATTTTCTACATGTTGTCCAGTGAACATGAACTCCTTCTTCGTATCGTCGGCCATCAACCTAATTTACCCTGCCCCTTCGTCTAAAAAGAGGAACGAGTTTCGAAGGATCCCAACAGTTTTTGAAAATTGTTATTTAAAAAAATTAAATTAGGCTTAATTTCAAAAATTTTTTTTTCAATTTGCCAAAGAGGTTTTTTAAGTTCCGATACCATTTATAATTTTACCTAAATAATATAATTTATATGCTTTAGATATGCGCTCCAAAAATATATGAATTGAAAAATTGGTGTAATAACCAGGTCCAATAATAATATATCACAAATATTAGGGAGGGAAGTAGAGTAGAGCTGTATGACATGAAAAATTCCCCGCTGTCAGCTTGTAGGGTGTCAGCGAGCTATATGAAGGGTTAGACTGTCATTAGTCATACACTAATCACTTCATATTGGCCCTTAACACACGCTGAGCTCCTTCAACACTTTCACTAACCCTTAAGAACTTCTCACTGAGAAGATTCAATTTTAGTGGATGTAATTTAATCATATATATAATCATCGTATATAATTCAACAATTACTGTTCTGCTGATTGAGTGACGTTAATCAAGTGAATTATGGTTATTCAACTCGATAAATATTACTTTTTACAATATGTAGAATCTTTAATATATTTGCGTGATATGTCAGTAGCTTTTTGCTCAATTTGATGGGTGCATATCTATATGGATATGAAGGCTTCAGTCTTATTGATAAATAGGCTTGAGTATAATTGAAATTATTTTTCAATTATAGTCAAGCCTTTATTTTTTTATGTGCCCCAATAATTATTATTTTCTTGTTTTGAAAGGTCACATTCAACGTTTGTTCTTATTTCTTATATTTTGGAGAGGTTCTGCTTAGAGCTTTTACCTTTTTGCTTTAGATAATTGTGTAATAATGTTTTTAAAAATTTATTATTTGTACGTTCTATATTTTCGTCATAGAATTCAATCTCTTTCTAATTTCAAAGAAGAAAGTCACAGAAAAGCCTAATTCAATATCAAGGGTAGCTACCGTACGTACGTATCTTTATTATTTTCTTACTAACATGTTTTACTTTTCAAATTTCTGTTACTAAATTTTACTAATGTCTTCCTTTCCTGTTCACTCTATTTCTAGCATCGAATGATATCGGTTCTATTTCACTCTACCTGTCCAAAACAGAGTCATAGTAATTTTATTTTGACAGCTTACTTTCGTCAATTCTATGAATATTTGAATTTAACTTAAAAAAAACTTTCATTAGTATATTATATGATTAGTCAGTATTTCCTCAACTACTGTCGAGATCGAGGTCATTTCCAAGAGCTTATATTGTGAACATCTAGTGTTATATTGTGAATCTATATTGTGAACCAGAAAAATATTTACTTCCTTAGCCAGGACTCTAAGCCGGGTTTCCTACTTTTCAGGCAAGTATGCTGACCACTGCACCCTTTCCAAGAAAGTGGTCACGATACTTGCCCGGAAAGCAGGAGACTCGGGTTCGAGTCCCAGTTGAAGCAGTAAGATTTTTTTCTGGCTTCCTTTGCATTTCCTGTGTACAGATTAACGTGGGATTACATAACACAATTAATATAATTATTTATGTGTTACCGTTTTTTATGTATACTTATTTTTGAATTTTATGTATTTTTTTATATTAACTTATATTGAAAATATTATTAATAATACTATTAACCTCTACAAAATATGCAGAATTTAATTACTAATCAAGTTTAATTTAAAAAAAAATTCCAGCCGAGATTTACTAAAGATAAATAATACTTCCCATTATGAAATCTACTATCATATAAACTATTTTTTTTTAAATTAAATTTGATTTATTCAACTTTATACAATGTATTCGTAGTTACATTAAATCCATCTTGTCTGTCAATTCCCGAAAGTGAGATATTTTGTTATCCAAACAACTAATCTGTCAAAAACATGTACAATAAACAGTGTAAAAAAAAAAAAAAAAATTCATAAGCTTTCATCGCTGTAAAATTGTAATTAAACGTGAGAGTTATTTTCTTGGACCAAAGAGGTTAAAGGTATACGAAGAAAATTTATACATTAGCCATTTAAGTTATTTTTTGGCCTTCCATTGAAGGTATACTGGTTAAGAAAATTGGTATGAAATATAAAATGTTATTATAATAATGCAGTAAAATAAGTAAATATAACAATAACATGTTTATTTCTTTAAAAAGTTCGAATATTTATGCTACAACTTAAAATAAATATTTGTAAAAACTCTAGTTGAGTTTTATACATTTAAAGTATGTATAAATTTTATTTTTGAATTTCCTTATTTCATAAATAAATAAAAAAACTTTATTTAATTTATATTATGAATTATTTTTTCAATTACAGACATTTTAAACTTTTATAATTTTTTGCGCAGTTGTTGAGTGGTGCTTAGTCTTTTCCGTTTATGTGTTTTAGAAATTCTTCTTACTTTAATAAAGTTAAGTCGAAATATTCGTCTGAGTTCTTGTTAAATGGTACAAACGACTTGTAAGTGAAACATATTCTCTTTATCTTTAGGTTGCACGAGGAACACATATGTTAGTACTTGCCCTCTAGTGTATTATCATTGGGATTGATAATAGGTGCTCTTCTGCGATGAATTTACATTCAGGTTTCCACTCTTTAGGTTTTGTTTCTCTTAGGCAAAGCCTGATGTTCTTAAGCTACAGGTAACAAGTGGAAACTGCAGTTATCATTCTTCAGTTTCTGATCCTTCCCTACGTCGCNTTTTTTTTTTTAAATTTAACATTGTTGAGTCTTATAAATAAAAAATGGCCACATAGCAACTGTATATTTTTGTACTGATTTACCTGATGGTCGCTTGAGATTTGATGAAGGGTAAATATTTTTTTTTAAACTCTTCAAAGATATATTTCCATGTACGCCTAGGAGGTCCCTGCGACATTCCATCCTTCATAAACATTCTGAATGGGCTTTTCTCGTCATTGATACTGTTCGCTTCCAAACCGAAAGCACATGAGCAAATGACGTCTACTGAGAAACGGCTTGTCAAATCCTTCACTCCTATGTCTTTATCAACTTCTTTTAACAGTAAATTTTCCATGACCTGTTTAATATATTTTAAAAAAAATGTATATTTTTGTAATTTCACAAATCCACATCTGTCCTTGAAACAAAAATGTTCAAGTGAATTATCATTACTAATGAGATTTTTTTAATTTATATAAACTGAAAATTATTTCAAAATAGTTTATTTTCTTAATTTTAAGTATTTATTTAAACATACATTTTTCGTTAAAATGTTTAGTTATACAAATTTGCTTATCCCCTTTTATTCTTCATACATTATTTCCTAATGCTCATAATAATTGAGAAATATAAAAATTTCAAGGCGGGAAGGAGATAATTTAACTATGAGAATATTATTAGTATGAATGCAAGCCATTGCCAGGAATAAAAATTTAAAATGTTTAAATTCTAGAGTCAATGTGTTATAAAAAATAAAATTCTAAATATATGGGGATATGTTTAAACAAAAATAGTAATGGGAAGTAAGTTACATTTATAATAGTATACATGAAGTTCTATGTGAAAATGGTAAATATTATTGTTAATGACTAAGGAAATTGTTGGCGTTTGGCTCAGTCAGCTTATTGAGAAATTGTAAATTGAGATGAGAATGTTCTAGCCCCTTCTCGTAACTTCTCGCCAGTCTAGAGCCTTGAGGAAATACGGACATTAATTAATCTTTAAAGATCTGAGATGTTATTTAAGTAAGGGATAGCAGTTTTCTGAACACCTTACAATCCTATTTAACTTGTAAACAATGGTATTCCTTTTCATAGGGGTTGACATATCATATTATTTTATTAGTAAGATATAATAGTATCTTAAGATATAAAAAATTATAAAGAAATCATTCGAGACCATGTGCTTTTTTTTTTTTTTTTCATTTCTTCGAATACGGCTAATAAAGTAATCTATATTTGGATTTTTGTAATGTTATTGTCAGTGATTGGAAGGGGCTGGTTTGATGCTGGATTAACGATCAATCATGTTATATCGTTATCCTGAAATCCTGAGTGTCCTGTGAAAATAAAAACCAATGGCCTATAGAATTAGATTGTTCTAAAAACTTCCTAGAATTTTCAATATACCTTATAATATGTGTATCGTATCAAAACTATTTTACTTAATATATTCAAAGTTTAATTGTATTAAAATAATCTTTCTTATAATAAAAGTTGATCCACTTGTTTTAATGCCATAAAGTAAAGCGAATTTTCTCCATGATCGTTCATGAAATTGTAGGAAAGAATTTGTTTGTCACATGGTTATGGCATGAAAATGATCAACCCGCCGGTCTTACTGCCATGAGTATGTCTATAAAGGCCAAAATGTGTTTATACCATATAGTATTCTTTTTGACAGACTCATAATTTAGTTTCTCTGCAGTGTGTTCCGATCGTGGGAGCCAGAGAGTGGTCAAGACTACTTCCTCCAGAGAAGAGAAAATATTGTCAATGTTAAACAGTTTTTTAATCATATAATGGATCTTCAAAAGTCTTGCAAGGGAAATGGAAGTGAGGGGGTTCACCGACCTCCCAGAGCACCTGCATCTGATCTAAAACAATTTGTGTAGTAGTTTTCTTGTGTGTGGCTCGTTAAGATAGCAGAGATCTAGTAAAGCAAATTCTAATGAGGATTATATGTACTATGAGTCAGCTTCTGTTCTTCACGGTTTACAAAACCAACAATAATTATATTTATTCATAAATTAAAAAAATTAACTATATATTTACCTCTGAGCTTTTAACAAAATGAGAGAACATTCCTTTTAGTTTTCCCGTGGAGAAGGTTGGGCTCATTTTTACTCTGAGAGCTCTCCATTTTTCACCGTCAAGGAGGAACAGGTGCTTGGCCAGTATGTCACTTTCATCACTAGAAATATATAATGTAATAGTAAATAGAATTTGTTTTGTTCAAGATCAAACAAAATAACGCAACTTCCTTTAATTTATTAGCAACATATTCTCCATAAATTTTAAGTGTACTTAGAATAAATATAAATAATAACACAATACAAAACATAACATTAAATCTAACTTCAAATAAACGTATTTTTTTCAATATAAAATATAGTTTCATTATACACACATAGAATAATTGACTTGAAAATAGGCCTCGCCTAGAAGGGTATTTCGATTTTCCAGGCTACCAGCATATGGGCTACATGAAAACTATGGAGATAGTTAATAGCAGTTAAAGTTCTAGAGCTGCCTGATAATCAGAACTGCTGAATCAGAACTGAATAACAATAATAATCTGCTGACACAAACAACATATGAAACAAATAATTTATATATACATGTGTGTGTGTGTGCGCGTGTGCGTACACACAAACACACATTTATACACGAATATATACACACGCAGAAACGTACACACAGACACATACACACACACACCAAAGGTTGTGAGTAAAGAGGTAATATTTGATAATATGTTAAACGCACATACGCAAATATTATATATCTCCTTGTGCCAGCTATTATTTTCCTCAATATGAAATAATTTGTTTGCGATTTAACATACCCTTCCACGCATTCCCAGAACCCCCAACTCCTTATATCTCCGAGCTCAGGTCGAGTTCTATATGCACATGTCTGAGGTCACATGTCTGGTAAAATTGTCTGAAATAAATATTGCAATTTCCCCGAATGTAGTAAATAAATAATTAATTTAAAATACAATCGAATTAAAAAATTATTCTAAGATGATTTTAGTTGGGGTTCGGTCGAGGTAGATCCAAAAAAACACAAATAAAAAATGTATTTTTTTAATGAAGGATTATCTGCCAACGTTTCGGCTTACATTGTAAGCCATCTTCAGGGCTGTAGAAATACAATGTCATGAGAATACAGTAATATTTGAAATTAGTATAATAGAGAATTATAATATAATGTGATATCAAGAGTATGAAAGTAGAAAGCTGTGTAAGACAATTAAAAGTTTATGAAAACAATAT
>KZ809609.1:10949-52895 GCA_000696205.2 Oncopeltus fasciatus
AAAAAGTATAGGGAGCTTTTATTACTGGCATATGATTGTATCTCTAGCAAAATTCATAGGAAAACAATGAATTTGTATTGCCCATGTTTGATTCCTGAGAACGAGGAATGTTCTCCCAAAAAAAAAGAGATGTTTTTTAGGACTAGATCTTCAAGTATTAGAAGAAATAAACCACTCTTGGAAAATAAGGAATACTAATATTCATATGCCTAAAGTTATTGGGCTAAAATCTCACTAGGATATTATTTGAATATTCTACAGGCCAAATTATTATTTCCAATAGGATCAAGGGACAAAAAATACATTAATTATCTGGATAAGCTATGTTAAAAAAGTTGGAAGTAAACAAAAGTTTTGTCTTTGGATTTCGCTCATTTTAATGTTTTCTAATCTAATTGGGGAACACCCTATTTTATTTGTAAATGATTTAATTTAGATGTGTGGCAATTTATTTGAAAATTTTTAATTCCCAATACTGTAGTAAGGGTTTTGGCCAGGATCAGAAAATTAAAATACCCCAAAATTAATTGGTAACTATTTTATTATTGCTGACTTTTCGACTTCACTAGTAAGTCATCATCAGGGCTGATATACAAATGTCAATGTTATATATATAGTTTTTAAATATAACACTGACACTTATAACTTATACTTTTTCATATTTGTATAGTTAAAAGAAAAAAAAATTTTGTTTAATATGTAAAAATTTTTCTTTCTTATAACATACCACATTTCTGTCTGTTAATTTCAATCAATAATTCTATAAGTGTTATAGTGTGTATTGTATTTAAGCCCTGATGATGACTTACAAGTTAAGGTGAAATGTTGGCAATAATAAAATAATTACAAATAATTTTAAAGTATTTTATTTTTCTGATCCTGGCTGAAACCCTCCCTCATTAATGGTCCAGTCGATTGGACCTTGTTTAGAACTCTCATGGAAGAGTCTCTTGACCTCGGAATATCTCTGAAAACAAACCTCCCCGTCGACTCAAACGCAGATGGCCCCGCGACTTCCTGGAGACATGGTCTGTAAATAATTTGAGAGTGGTGTCACTGGTCACCTTTTCTCCTCATGTGACTTTCATTAATGTCATTTTTTTTATTTTTACTATTCATTGTAATCAACTTACAATGTTTTTATTTATTTTTAACAGAATGTAATATGTAAATAAAGTTTATAAAAAAATAAATAAAAAGGCAGTTTTGATACCTAGAACATAATTTATTAATGATCAAATGAAAATTAACAATAAAATTATCCATATATATATATATGTCATTTGAATATAACATATGTACAAAACAAAGATAGACTTAGTTGATGGTAGAATAAGCATGTTTCTTCACTTGTGACAATAATCAATAAGTTTGTAATTAATAAATATTATCATGAAATTAAAATTTTTTTCGTTGATTAATGGTGAATGCTAAAAGTTATTCTGATATTTTTGGCATATTTGTTCGGGACCACCTAAAGCCCCAGCTGTGAAATTAAAAAAATTTGAAATACCTTTCTAGTTATACATCTAGTAATTTAACAAATTTTCACGGCGATAGGTTTGTGAATCTATTGAGTACAGACAGATAGATATACATTCATATATATATTAGCCCTGGTAAATACATTAAACACCAAGAACTAAAGATAAATCATAAAATGAACGAAAATATTTATCAAAATGAAAGATTACCTTTTTTAAAATCAAACATCCTATCCTTTTTTCAGACTTTTTTAATTATTTCCGCGAATAATGTCAGGAACGTCTCTCCATATTTTTTTTCCTAAGGAGGCATGACATTTTCCAACGTAATTATTGTTTTTCGGTAATGTATCTTCAGAAATAATACAGAAATTGACGTTTGGACCACTTGATGACTACATCCCTCTTTTTGCAGACGCCAACTTTTTTCCAAAAGCAGTAATTTCCAGGAGAATCGGCCCCTGGAAGTGCGCCCGGGGAGATTCCTCCAGCCTGGAAAGTTTCCCAATAAAGGGGAACGCTCAACGCCTACTTAGGGTTTTAAATAAAGGGCGCTTCCCTTCTTCGGGACGGAGAGAGAGGGCGCATTAAAACTGTAGCCCTTTTGCCCTACTAATCTTACAGGATTTTCCGCGGATCCCGTATTCAGGGGTATCCGTTTTAGACAAAATAGGGGGTGGGGAGGGGGGGAGTAAAATATAACTTAAACTAAATTTATGGCTCGCCTTCTTTTTTAGTTATTTCCATCTCAATAAAAGGAGGATCTTGTAAAATCACTCCACAACTTTCCCTTACTGAGATTTTCATGAAAATTATATTTAGGCAAGAAAATGTTTGCTTATATACAAAAGGTTATGTAATAATAAGAATCAATACAGCCATACATGATTTACAAGAGTGATGTGACGTCCAGAAAACATCACATATAAGGATATTCTTATAGATGGTTTTAGTAACATAATTTCGGATCTTCCATCAGGCTTAAAACGGCATTTTGGGTGAAAAAGTAGTCATTGCTCACTTTTTGCTTCCTTTTTTTTTGAAAAGGAAATGAAATTTTAACAGGAGTCTCATGTGAATTAGAGCACACAAATTTTTTTTGGGGGGCTAAATTCAGTTATAGGTCAATTTCTCTTGTTAAGAGACCTTTGTCTCAATAAGTATTGTCATTCAATAACTTACTTTTTCTATTTTTCAAAGAAAGGTAAAAGAAAAAGTAAGCAAAACACACATCTGGCAAATCTTTCTTAGAATAAATCACACGATCTCGAGAGTTCTAAGTTTATAAAAAAAAATAGATATCTTCTAGTCAGTTATTATTCTAATTTGCTTTTCAAGTTTGAACTAAAAATTTGAAAAAATATTTTTTTTTTTGCTTCGCTCATGTGCTTTTACTCATCAGCTAGCTCCTGATAAAGGTGTTCAGCTGAAAATACTTGTATGAAATTAATATTTGGAAGGCAAAGAAAGAAGTTCAAATGGAGAATTTTTAGTCCGAAGATTATTAGTAGAAAATTAGTTGGGGCACCGTTAAGGTTGTGTCATTCTGGCTAGTATCACGATGTATTTTGATGATGATATGATGTGAAGAGAGAAGATGGTGGAGTTTAGTGGTGGTCGTATGACTTCAGAGGAGATCTGGGAGGCAATGATGCGGGCCTGGAGTCTGCCGAGAAGTCTATGTGAAGAGCTGGACATTGCGGGAACACTCCAGGGCTTGGAGAGTTTTTTACCGCGGAGATGGACAACCTTCACCGAACTCCAACAAATTCTCTACTAGCAAAGGAAGAAGTTTTTTGCTAAAATATTCATTACATACCCACACATCCCCCTGAAAAATAAATGAAAAAAAAATTATAGGAACAGTTTTTATATATGTTTGAGTTTCATTTTTTACTACCTATACGTAATAAAAAAATTAAATAATTAGTATTTATCAGATATGGCAGTCAATTAAAACAGAAAATTCAGAAGTTTATGACAATTTATTCTTTTTTATAAAAACATATAACTCATATAAATGTATGCAATTTATGTTTTTGGGGTTTGGCTGCCGAAAATTTGGAGAACGCAAGTTACATTTAGAGTTACGATGAAAATGATTCCCTAAGTTTCTACAAGTTTCATTAGAAACTTATATTCACCGTAGAATCACTCTCCCTCACGAGATCGGTGGTTCCCACACAGATACAGCTTCCTATGCCCTGACTTTCACGATCCTATAGTCCTGTATATCGTGTAGTACTGCCACAGTACCAAATATTCTGTTCTGGAACGATTAAGTCAAGCGATGTTTATTTTGGAAAAACCAATGAAAAGTCATTTTCTTTTGTACATTTGCTGCTTTATTTATTTGTATTATAATTAATTTCTATAACTATCCAATAAACATTTAGCAACAACAAATAAAGTTACCTTCTATNCACTCCAGGGCTTGGAGAGTTTTTTACCGCGGAGATGGACAACCTTCACCGAACTCCAACAAATTCTCTACTAGCAAAGGAAGAAGTTTTTTGCTGAAATATTCATTACATACCCACACATCCCCCTGAAAAATAAATGAAAAAAAAATTATAGGAACAGTTTTTATATATGTTTCAGTTTCATTCTTTACTACCTTTACGCAATAAAAAATTAAATAAAACTAAATAATTAGTATTTATCAGATTTGGGAGTCAATTAAAACTGAATAATTCAGAAGTTTATGACAGCTTATTCTTTTTTATTAAAACATATGACTCATATAAGTGTATGCTATTTACGTTCTTGAGGATTGGCTGCTGAAAATTTAGAGAATGCTAGTTACATTTAGAGTTACGATGAAAATGATTCCCTAAGTTTCTACAAGTTTCATTAGAAACTTATATTCACCGCAGAATCACTCTCTTACGAGATTGGTGGTTCCCATTCATATACAGCTTCCTAAGCCCTGACATTCACGATCCTATAGTCCTGTATATGTGTAGTATCGCAACAGAACCAAATATACTGTTTTGGAACGATTAAGTCAAGCGATGTTTATTTTGTAAGCTCAATGAAAAGTCATTTTCTTTTGTACATTTGCTGCTTTATTTATTTGTATTATAATTAATTTCTATAACTATCCAATAAACATTTAGCAACAACAAATAAAGTTACCTTCTATCTAAGGTAATTTTCAAAATAGTTGAAAAAAAAAAAGTATTTTTAAATTGTGATTATATGAGTGGGTTTAGATACTGCATTTAAATAAAAAATTAAGGAGAGTCGATTTACCTCTGGGAATCTATTTTGGTATTATAACAAATATCCATTTTCTAAATAGATTAGATTTAATGTTCGATTCAATTAGTTATAAATCAGAGTGAATTGTATAATTCCAGGTAAATTGAGTTCGATATTTTACATTTTACTTTTTAGAAACTCTGAATAGGCATAATTTTTGCAACCAACACTAAGTGAATTCTATACTAATTTTCAACAAATAAATTCAGTGGATATTCAGATTACATGGAGTGGGCGGATGGAGGAACAGATGAGCTGACAATTAATTACGCAACGCATGAGCTCAAAAACTTATTTATCTTAAAAAATTTAAATTTCATAATTACAGAAAAAGGTCTCTTGTTTTGCGATGGAAGTTAACATGGAAGAAATGTGGCAATCACAATGCTGGGTCTTTGTTAACTTACAAAACGTTATATTTAAAATAAGGTAACACCAGTACAAGGCACTGAAACAAGCTCAACTTTTTCTTCGTGAAAAATGACACTTTTGTTCTGGTGTTTTCATAAGCTTGCCGAAAACAAAACTGAGTCTCAACTCAAACTGTCGTGAGGGGAAGGGCAATTTACTCTTGAAACGAGGAAACCAATATTTTTGCTTGGACAATTACTTTAGAAGAGGACAAATGTGGACAATAGAGCGAGCCGTCTGCCAACACACACAGCGAGATAGAGAGTCGGACCCACACAGAGATACAGTGTGACGGAAGTTAGCAAGTAATTCGGAGTGGTCCTCCCCGGGCGGATCAGAACAGCTGATAAGAGGGAGAGAGCGCACAACAACTCTCTGTATAATACGTAATAAAAATGATAAGAGCTCCAGTCGGGGGAGTGCGACAATAGGGCGGGAGAGATGCTCCTTATCAGTGCTTTGTGTCCGCGATGGAGGGCTGGGTCCCGATAGCTTGCCTTATCTCACCGCGAGTCTCGTCTAATTATACGTCTGACTCGCCCTCGCTCGGCAAATGGCGTTGCGTTGCAGAATTCCATTCCGAATTGTGGCAAGTAAGGGCTCCCACTCAGAAATGCCGGCCTTCCCATTCCACGGAAGATGCCGATATACTCCGATCAGACGTTGGGATCTACTGGGGTGGGACGTCCAAGACCCACCCAGCCTGAAATTCTCCTTCCATGAGCTCTCCGCATCGGTCCAGCTAGTGCTTACCTAGTAAGGGACATTGAGGACATGCCATGTTTTAACATTGCTAATGTTTCTGACTTGGATTCTCAACAGCGCTATTGATTGCTGACCTCACATGCCCCTAATGTTCGCAAGCAATCATCGACTGGCCGTAACCTTGAAATAGTTCTATACACAGCCACTTACAAACCTCTCATTCTTCATGTCCAAGCGATCACTCGATTATATCAAACTCTGAGTAGCAGAAACTAATTTCCAATCTCTGCCATACATAGCTTTCAAGACTACCTTTGAGCCATTCGTAAGATAGGAACTTGACTGAAAATTTTTTTTGCTAAGGTTGCTAAGGATTGTTAAGGGAGTGATTGATAAGGGTTGCTAAAGTTGCTAAGAGATTGCTAAGGTTGCTAAGGGATTGCTAAGGTCGCTAGGGATTGCTAAGTGATTGATAAGGGTTTGCTAAGGGATTTCTTACTGTTCTTGCTTTTGTAGGTTGAAGGAATCGAAATGTGCTATAGCTCCCTAATTTCAAATCTTTTGATTTTCAACAATATGAGCTTCTTCATTCTCTAGATACTCTTTTAAAAGCTTATTTAGCATCCATAAATAAATAGTCATGAAACTCGAAATCATGATTTCACATTAATTATCTCGCTCTACAGGCATTTTTACACGGTTCTATTTATGTTTATCATCTTCCCCTTTAGCTACCATACTCAAAACGGCCAATCTGTGCTTCGCATTATTCCTCAACAAAATCTTATGCAATCAAGTTTAAATGTATTAAAAAGATACCTTTTTGGAACTAAAAATTGGACTTTTCATTCTTCTGTTACTTCTGCTATTCTCAAGTAACCGTTGGACACCTACTATCAGTTCCTATTTTTAATATTTTAAATGGTTCCGCGGAAGATAAATTAAGAATAGTGAATTCGAAAGATAAAAAGTTAATACAGTCAAAGAAAAATGTATAATGAACAATTATAAAAATTTCTTTCTTCTATAGATATTTTCCTTAAGGACTTTATTTTAATATTTCTTGGGATGTCAATTTAAAATGAGTCTCTCAATAACAATAGCTCTAACACATCACAGAGCATTTCACGAAATACAAAATGGCCTGTGATAACACCTGTTAAGGATGAATGTGCTATATTGGGTGTCTCTTTATCCTTCCCTCGAAGACTTTCGATTAAACCTCCAGGAAGATAAATCCTTGGTAAGCTTACACCTCTTTCACATCTCCTGTCAAAGGTACCATATTAATCACTTATAACATTAGATAATACAAAAATATTGTAATTTTAGAATTGCAAGTACTGAAAATTAAAATTTGGACAGTTTATAATTGTTGATAAATGTTCATAAATCATTCAATTATTACATTGTGGCCCTTCAATATGAATCATGGCTTCCACAGTTTTATAAACTATAAGGAAAAAAATGTCTGACGTATCATATTTTTTAATATCGTGAGTTAGTTAAGATGTATATTAACTGTCTTACTTTATTTTATATAAGAAGTTAAAATATTAATCAAATAATATTTTCATTTTTGCCAAGGGAAATAGCTAAAATAAACAAAAAAAAAAAAAACATCAAGAATTTTTGAAGAAAAAAAAAAGGAAGAAGGTTCTTGAGGCTTCCAAGGTTCTCATTACACCCCCTGCAGCTCTTTTTCTTGAAGTCTACAAAATATCTTTCCTCGAGAGAAAATTGCGCCTCCAGACTGAATTAGCCAGAGCTCGGGAACATAATAATTCTGAGTCCTGGGTAATATCAGAGCGAGAATAAGAAAGAAAAAAATTTGTTATTCCTTCAGAAAGGAAGCGGGGAAAGAGCATGCTTGGGTTAAAATAAGCTCCTCACGCAGGAGCTGCGTAATCTTAGCTGACTTCATAAGACATGGGCTCAATTAAAATTGAATGAGGAAATAAATTTATAAACTTGAGAGAACAATGAGCATAAGAGATATGACCACTAAAGTTCGTATTAATTTATACATTTCTTCTTTTACAAGTGTTTTTCATGAAATATTATATTATATAAACGTTAGAAAATTACATTTTACTCTTGTAATGTTCTATGAACGTTTTTGTATTTTATAGGATGAAAGTTTTAAATTTTGGTCTATATATATATAGCTTTAGTATCTCCCCTCAATTATTAAAATAATGGGAAAAATAATGAAACCAAAATCAAAACTTAAGCTTCTAACTGCCAAATATTGACTGAGTACATAAATAGGTTTATGACTGAAACTAGTATGGGGGTGAGGGGAGCTAGAGGTACACCAAAATATTAATATATTCGTTATTATTTGTGTTAAGAAAAAATGTATAGTATTAAATAGGTGTAAAATGTATATTCTACAAAATGTATATTGTACAAAATTAATTTTTATAGATACATATTAGATATTTAGAATTGTAACTTTGACTGTTTTACAATCCTTTTCCTATTTTAAATATAGAAACAGAATTTAGTATTTAGACTTTTCAATGCAAATTACCGATATTCATTTTGAGTTGAAATCAGATGAGGCAAAGTAGAGGATTTCGAAGGAAAGTTGAAATCGCAATATCTTTGACAATGTTTCAGTTTAAAAAAAAACAAAAAAAACATGGAGGTTTTTATTGTAATTTTTACATTTCTGTTCTAATAAATTCAAAAAAATATTTATAAGTTAATGTTCTATAATAAAAATTATGAAACAAGAAAGTTTCAAATGTAACTACAATGGGTGACCGGTCCCTCCACATTTCACCCATGTAACATTAGAATAGAGGGATTTTAATCTTTTAGCAATGAATTAGAGTGTGTGCTTCGAAATCATGGTTTGCATCATCTGAGGAGTTAATGTTTTGTATTAAGATATCCTCCGAGAATGTGAGTGTATCCCTTAATGATTTTTTAAAAATAATCATAATGAAAATATTTTTATTAAAACGAGTCGGACTCTTAGGTTACTTCAAAAAAAGATCTCTCTGAGCGTGAAGCCCTGCCAGCCGGAAGAGACGGTCTGGTTTTGGCTGGAGTTCTCACCTGTTGATTCCCTCCACCCATGTCTCCACCTGGAGCTTCCTGCAGGCTGGCTCTAGACTGGGAGTACCAAGTGGAGAGATTCACTGCCCGAAACTGTATTCTACCTAGAGAAGTGCGTAGGATTTCTAAAAGGAGGGCTCTAGTTTGTCAAATATTTTTGTATAGGATTAATAAAACCATATCGCAGCAGCTGTGTAAACTTAAAGCCGATTTACTATGTAAAATGAAAATCCCAATAGACCCCAGGATACATGTTAAGAGTGTATTTATTCTCGAACTACGGAAAACTAGAAATGACCTGATGTCAGTACACCATTCGTGGTGCCTGAATTTTTTTTCCCCATTCAATTAAGAATGGTTCCCAATTAGGGCTAAGTGCTCCCTAGGAATACTTTGGGTGATTACAAACAGAGGCACAAGGGGTAAATAAATTAATATATGAGGGTGTATTTATTCTCGCGACCTTCGGCACACAAGAGAAGGCGCCTGATCAAAACACCATCCCTCCCCCCGCATTCAATGAAGAATGGTTCAAAATTACGACTCGGTGTTCCCTAGGGGCACAAACAGATTTCTCCGAGTCATCTTAAATATAAAATCACACAAAGAAAAAACTGTACACTGTGAGCATTCAACATGGGCTTTTGTATCAGAAGGCCAGTACCTTATCCACCGTGTCCCCAACAATAAGTTAATTTATCATACCTTTTGTAATCCGTCTTCATTTGTAACCATTTTCTGTTGGCGAGCGCTTTCGGACATTATCCATCCTCGTGGCCGAATACATGTGTTCATTGTCATTGTCTGTATTCAGAGACTCTATATGTATTCAGAATACAGACAGTGACAGTGAACACATGTATTCGGCCACGAGGATGGATAATGCCCGAAAGCGCTCGCCAACAGAAGATGGTTTGCAGAAACCAATGAAGACGGATTACAAAAGGTATGATAGTTCTAAATTCATTGGTAGTGATAATAACCCTTTAGATTATTTACATAAGTTAGTTTAATTAACATTAACATAGAAATGAATAAAATTGTTCATATAAGCAAGAAAGAACTTTTAGCAACTAATGCTGCTTCGGGAAGACCAGGTCTGGAAGCCTTTTAATCTTCCTGGGTGTTTTGTGTATTCATAAATAACTCTAAAAACATGCTTTTAAGTAAAATGTTTTAGCAAAGTTATTCAAAATTATATTTCATAATTATAAGGTTATATAAATTTTATTCTCATTTAAAAAAATGGAAAATATAACTCTACTATAGTCTTTGTATAAGCAAAGCCCCTTTTTCATTAGCTAACCGATGTTTCTTTACATAAACGGACAGAAATAAGCTCAAATACTACTCTTTTATTGAAAAATGTTAGCCAGAAATGTATAATAAATATGTTTTTATTGGTGTGTGTACTTGTGCAATTGGTAGTAATTCTTAATGAAATATGACTTTCATCATCTTTAATCATCGTTAAAAGGTCATATGAGACTGACCATAACTACTCCCATCTGTTATAAAATGTGTGGAATTTATAAAACGTCGGAAGAAAGGTTTTGTAGACTCACAGGACAAGGGAAGCTTTGAGAACATACCTATCATTATTATAAGGCACCATGAATATTCAGAAACGATGCAGGCAGAACTGCTCAAGTATGCAGAGTCATTGCAGTAAGACATGGCTTAACATAAAATATATTTGTATTCTACCCCTTAAAGAACACTAACCTTGTTCGGGTGGGTAGACAGTTTACTACACTCAAAACCAAAGAAATAAAGCTAGCTATAAGCACAATCAAAAGAATTGTGTAGTGACCACGGTCGGTATTATCAAACAACACATATATAATAAATAAGAAAAGATAGGAGAAAGAGTGTAGTTAAAACACAAAAATAATTATTAATATTTTCGGGGAAATTTTCGTCCATCGGCGAGAAGTCTCCACGAAAATTGTACTCGCTGTAATTTTTCTTATTGTGTGTTCATTACACTATTTTTCCCACCTGCTCTAATCTATTATATATGCCGCAGCTGCGAGTGTTTCATTTTCCATTTATATATATATGTGTGTGTGTGTGTGTACATATATGTACATGTGTAACGAGGAAGTACTAAAAAAAAATATACATATGAGTTCAAAAAGAGAGTTTGTTGACCGTAGATATTATTCTAAGATGATTTTAGTTGGGGTTCGGTCGAGGTAGATCCAAAAAACACAAATAAAAAATGTATTTTTTTTTTCATTTAATCCTTCATTAAAAAAATACATTTTTTATTTGTGTTTTTTGGATCTACCTCGACCGAACCCCAACTAAAATCATCTTAGTATACATATGAGTGTGTGTTCATGTCTGTGTTGTCTTTGTGTACCTACTATTTAAACAAACAGTATATATACATATATGCTAGTTATATAATTGTGTTTGGATGCTCATTTTGTAACTGAATTCTAAAACTTATTTATTATCTTTGTCTACGGGTATTATCTTGGTTTATGATCAGCATTTTATGGTCTGACTTTTAAAGAGGTATATTGTGCACTTTTTGCACTAGATTCTTCCGTTTGAGGATGCAATATAAGTATCATAATCTTATTGGGTTATTTCTTAGAATTCTTTTTCTGTTGGATATAAATTTGATTTGATTTTCAGAAGTTTTTATTAGCTTGTCAGTACTTCATGTCCCCTTAAGAGAAAATAAAACTCTTACTTTAAGCGACCTACATAAAATGGAGAGAGAGAAAAAGAAAAAAAAAAAAGAGCGGGCCATAGCAAGAAATAAAGTTTAGAAATAGCGTTATCCCACCATAAATCGTTATCAGCACATGACTTTAATAGTGTCTGGCGTCCATCATTGGTTGATAAGGGCTCCTGGGGTGGGGGAAGTTGAGCAGGGGGCCAACTGCCATTGTCTACAGAAACTTGGGGCTGTCTCGTTTATTTCGGCTAATTCCTCTGCCCTAAAACTTTTCAGTCTTCCTTCCTTCTGCTAGGCCTTCCTTACAACATCCCCCTCTTTTACTCCTACGCCTTCTACCTCTTTCCTCCTAACACCCATTCTCCCTCTCATTACACATCTATCTCTCTCCCACTAGAGTGTTTGATTTTAAATACAAATTATTTGTCGTGTAAATTTTTTTTTTTTTTTTTAAGCTTTTATTTATTTATTACATTCTGTTAAAATAAAACATTTTGTAATTTGATCACCACAATGAATTAAAAAAAAAAGAAATTCAAAATCAATCACAAGAGAAGAGAAGGTGACCAATGACACCACTCTCAAATTATTTACAGATTATGTCCCCAGGAGGTCACGTGGCCATCATCGTTTGTGTCGACTCCCCGTTGGAAGTTGGAGTTGGAAGACATGGTCTGTGCTAGTGGATTAGGATGGTATGGCAGTTTACTTGATAAGTATTGTAGGCCAATAAGTGTCAACTTCTTTCTTGATTAAGTCATTTTCAGAAATGTAGGCTAAGTCGAAGTCAGGAGAAAAAGATAAGAAAAACTACATTTTTTAAATGTTTTCAGGAGCAAACTTCTTAAAAGTCTATAATTTTCGAATTCAAGTGCTACAAAATATAATCATTATTAATTTAAAATAAATTAAATTTCTTCCGTTTGATTTTGAATGCTAAATACTGAAAATGGCAATAAATAAGTTTAGCAACTTTTATTTAAATAGTTGTGTAGGACCGGTGAATGTTAGTTATCGTTGAAAGCTCAAAAGTCTGATACTTAGCGGCGGTTAAGTATGTGAAGAACAGTTCATTGCTTATCTAAAGAATGTGTATGACATCAGCAGAATAAAGCTCAGTTAACATTAGGAAATGTGTAGACGGAGTATTGTGTTGCTGAAGAATTCATGTAAGTCCAACGTAGTTCCTCGTTTTGTACTCCAAAGAAGTTATAATTTTTCAAAGAAACCTTAAAAGAATTACATTTTCACTCAAATTAGGAGCAAAGAAAAAGTTACATAAAGCTACATAAGCTTCTACCACCTAAGTTGATCTTAAGCTAATATACACTAAAAACTACAACTTCTATATTTAAGACGTTATGAAAGACGTAATTTTTGTAACTTTTGCGCCCTAAAGATACCTAGCATTACAAGCCAAATCCCTGGTATAAAAGAATAAATTTTCAAGAACTTTATGATTATATCCAAGAACTTAAAGATTTTTTTTAAAATAAGTTTCTGGCAAAACTTAAAGTATTGTTGTATACAGCCTACCATATGTTATCCTCTGACCGTGAATTTCGTCTCATCAATGTACAGAACATTAGAGAATTTCAGGATATGCGCTCTTCTTGAGAACCTCAAGTACTCATCCATTTAGATTCAAATATCCTAGTGGTATCTTACAAGCCAAGTTCAACTAGTAGATATGCAAGGCCTTTGCTTTAGTCACTGATTAGTCAATCGGAAACAGCCCCCTGCACTAGGACTTGTCAATACAATTCTTTTATCAATATACTTACACGAAGCCTTAGATAATGGCTGCCTTCAGCGTCCTAATGGCGAGCACTTTCTTCCATGGTCTGCCACCATCGGGCGAACGTATTCTCCCTCACAGTCTGATGTTCAACACTATGATAGGCCCAAGCATCGCAGATGGACGCTGAAGACGTCCAATGACGACGGGCTCAAATAAATTTACAGTTTATATATTCATTGGTGGAAATAACCCTTTAGATTATTTCATTCATTAAAATCCGAGTTTGTCGTACAATTTTGGGAAATTTAAAATGTTCTTCAAAGAAGGAAATCTCATGCTGACATGTCTAATATATAGAATTGTCTATGGAAGATATCGTGAGAATTGATATTTAGAGAAAATGACTAGAAGGTTAAAAAAAAATGGAAAAATACCGGAAAAGTTATTATACTCCTTACAGAATTCTGTATCTTGTATTATTTTGTACTAAATCGATTTACATTATTTTATTCACCTGTCGAATAGAATACAATTTTTGAATTTTCAGTCATGAGGATAAAAATATCATGTCTCCAAACGCGTTTATGACACACATTAGAAGATTAATTTTCATACAATTATTTTTGAATTCTTGGCTTGCTTGGATAAAATTTTACATAAAAAAATGGATGATTTTTTATGTGAAATTAGATTCGAAGCCTGTCTTGCGGCTCACCAAAACCGACAATTGTCAAATGGAGAAAGTCCAATAATATGGTCCAGTGGCACTTCTGAAAGGAACAGGCCGAGAATATCTAGATCAGCTGATACCTTATAATCCCGGGTTGGCCACCCAGCTCGGCCCCACCACTTTCCTCGGAATGATTGTTCCGGGCACGCTAGACCTCCGACCCAAAAGGTCTTATCGATAAGCCCAAGGGCTAAGGTCGTCACTGTAAATTTAGCAGGGCCTTGAGTCCCCCCCCCCCCCGACATTTCCTCTCCTGTAATGGATTTTTATCGACCAACAGTTCCACTAGCCTCCACTTCTTTATATTTAAAAAAATTTGGAATCTACACTTAAGTGCAATAAAACAGTAGTTAATTTAAAATATGCTCTACAAAATGCTTCGAAAGGTCTTTTAGCAGTCCCTTAGCACTCCTTAGCAATCCTCCTTAGCAGCCTTAGCAATCCTCCTTAGCAGTCCCTTAGCATTCCTCCTTAGCAGTCCCTTAGCAATCCTCCTTAGCAGTCCCTTAGCAGTCCCTTAGCAATCCTCCTTAGCAGTCTCTTAGCAGTCCCTTAGCAATCCTCCTTAGCAGTCCCTTAGCAGTCATTCTTAGCAGTCCTTAGCAGTAATCCTCCTAATCCTCGCCCCTAATCCTCCTAATCCCCCAACCCATGGTTATGATACTTTTTCCGGACTAAAGTTTTAAACTAAATTTGTCTTAAATTACTTTTGAAAATAAAAATAAAAATTAGAAGTTCCCAAATTAATTTTTCGCACAAGCTTTAACCGAGCAGTGTAATAAGCCCTCAACCCCTGGGCTCTAAATTGCGTAGAACATAGTAAATATAAAGCGTGTGGGGGCACGGTGACATGTTTGTTAATGTACTGGACTCCTGAGCCAAAGGTGTGAAAGAAGAGAGTCAGATGAAATTAACGCAAATAAGTCAAATTGTTTCATCACTTCTTCCCTTTGGCCAAAAAAAATATTAGTCCGATAGGAAGACTGTACTATTTCCGTGATCTGAACTATTCCACGTCTGTCTGAGCATTTATTGAGGATGAAAAACAATAACTGTAAGTTCAAAAGGAGAGTTTTTTGACCATAGGTATTAATATTAGATAATTTTAATATTTAGACATGGAAATGTGAACTTAGGGACAGGACGTCCTCTCTCGTCTTCATAGGCAGCCCTGAAGATGGCTTACAATGTAAGCCGAAACGTTGGCAGATAATCTTTTAAAAAAATACGATTTTTTTTTTAAATTTTCATTTTTTTGTTGGATTTACCTTGACCGAATAATTATTATAATTAGTAATTGTCCAATCATAACCTAGTAATTCCAGGTTGTGCTAAGACTAGCATATATTACCCTATATAATACCCTAGTCTATCCTAATAATTCTACCACTTACCCTAGTCGTCCTATCCTAGTCCACTCTATGTAAGCTACCGTATCTTAGTCGATCTTAATTTACCTTTGCCTACCTTAAAGATTTCAGATTAGGCTAATCTACATTACTCTAGTACATTCTACTATTTACTCTAGTCTTCCTACTTTAAATAATAATAATTATAGGGTTAATTATATAGGGTAAGATAAGGGGAAAATGATTCTGTGATTGGAAGGGGAAGGGGTTTAATCATCCTAAATAAATTCATAAATTCCATGACAAGTACTTTTATCTTAAATTTTTGTAAATTTTCAAAAAACAATATTTTAGGCATATTATGGCCCACCATGTTTTCTTCATAACTAAAAAACCGAAGATATTGAGAATTTCTTTATTTATATCTTTTGGCCCAAATAATTTGAAATTTCTATACATTTTATAATAAATAAAGGAATAAAAAAAAATAAACATGCTTAATAAAGCCAAATAATAATTCACACGTTCATCATTTTTATGATTTTAGCGGAACAAAAAAAAAAAAAGTGTATAGTTTGAGCTGAGTAAAAAAGTTTTATATTTAAACCCTTCTTCCCCCCCCCTTCCCTTTGCACTGATCCCAGTACTTCCTTCCATTTCAAATTGCGTTAAAAAAATATTTTGCAGCTTTTCTTGTCCAAGATCTATGACACGTTTTCTATTCCATTATGATCGTTCAGCCAGAACATGGAGTAGAATCTACTTCGCAAATAATAGTTTACTTAATAGTAAAAAAAAAATTGGCAACGGTTAAACAAAAATTAAATAATATAATAGCCTATTGGTATAAAAATTTTAAGCGATACAAAAAAAACAAAAAAAAAACTAGTAAAAGTTTTGCTACTTTTTTTTTTTTATGAAGTTTACTAAACTAAATTTTAATATTTCGAACATATTTTTTCCATACCTATATTTTCCAGCTTTATCATATCATAAAATTATCGAGAATCAAGAGTTAATGAAGCTTCTCATGAAAAAAGTACAGAAGAAAATAAAACCTGGATTCCAGCAGCATTTCTATAGGGAAATCATACTCTTCACTTTTGAAAAAAAAAAAAATTAATTTCGATAATAAGTTGTATATTTATCCAAAGTGAAGAAGTGCCAGGAGAATATTAGTTGACTGAAGTATTATTTAGGCGAATCACCTTAAATTGGTTTGTGAGGGGAAGTAAGCCCCCTTACGCAACAAATTGCTTCAAACTACGAAGCCAATTTCGTCGTTATGGCTTAGTGAAAACGCGTTTGTCTTAGCCCTCTAAAAATAGCACAACAAAATCGAAGTATCGACCCCTTGGTTCCTTTTCCCCGACTGAGAATGTTTTGCGTAACCTCGGGCCAGAAACTACTTAGGTCTGAGGAGATTATTTATCACTGTAGTCTTGTCAATGACCCACATATGGTGAAAAGTAACAATATATACTATTGATGAGCTTCTCACAAACTTTCTTTTTAGTATCCAGCTGGGATGAAAAATATTTATTAAAAAAATACATATAAGTGATTGGAGAGACAAGATACCATCATAAGTAGAACTCTGCCACGCAAGAGCTGCGTGATCTTAGCTGATTTCTCACCTTCAATTACAAATGGATTTCAATAATAGTAAATTACGAATACTGCATTACTTGACGTAAAAGGCAAGGGGCGTAAAACGTATGATTTGCTGTATACTGACCGGAAAGGAAGCGTTCGCCCATTATAGTTACATTCTTAATTATCTCTCTTGATAAGCGTTTTACTTAAAAATCCTATAGAATTTAAACGATAAAAATTTCAATTATAATTATTAAGTTTAGAACATTTTTTCTAAACTCAAGTAGGTACGAATATAAATTTTCGCCTATGTCAAAATCCCATCATTTGACGGAAAGCATACATTTTAAATATAATATTCTAATTTTCAAAAATTATTGAAATAAATTGAAATTTTTTTTGTATATAAAACAATACCTTTCTAATTGTTATAAACACACATAAAAAAAGTGAATATAATTGGTGAAGAGTTTAACTTTCTAATATTTTTGTCTTAACACCATTATGCTTGAAAACCCTAATTTTTGGCTTTTTCTATGCAAAATTGGTGTTTTACAAAATTAGAGCCTATAAGTAGAAGAATAAATTTGTGAATTATCTTCACCGATCCTACTGAGAAAAAAAATGGTATGTTTAACATTATAAAAATATATATGCGGTCAAGCGTCTGCAGTATATGAAACAAATATGTCAATTAAAATATTTCATAAATTATGAATTCTTTTGACTGTAGATTATTATAAATCTTGCTACTTTTATTCGTTCTAAGATTTCTGTATTTGCTGCAGTACTTATGACAAAAGCTGTTACTGCTAAAATTGAAAATAAAGAAACACAATTTTGTATTTTATATTTTTTTTTTCCAAACATTGAATGAGTTCGTTAAGGGATGAAAGCGGCAGAGGTAGATGAAGGGTGAATAAATTTGAATAATCGACAATATCTTTATTTTTCTGAGAAACGAGATAGACTTTATGGAAAATGATAGGTGTTAAATGAAATTTTATAATATTTATAGGAACATAATAAGTTTATAAATATATATTAAACGTTTACTAATAATGCATATTAAGGAAACAATTTAAGAATATGGGGTTGGAGGGCACTCCTATTTAATAATATAATTAGCAGTTATTTAGGCTTATCTTGAAAACAGTTGAATATATTAATTTTACGCTAATTTGGTTAGCAGAATATTAAATTGAGTTAATATTCTTTATAAATATTGTTATAAAAAAATATAGAATATTACATGTGAAAAAATCTATTTATAAAATTTATGTCCTATACATTTTTTTAATAATTTTTACGAAAATGGTATATGAAAAAGATACTAAAGAATGTAACTATGAATATCGAGGTCTTCTCCAACTTTCCTTTAAGACTGCTTAAATATTCCATTGTCCACCCATTGGCTTCCTGAGATACCCATGACCTTGGTAAGGTCATCTTTAGCATTTTCTTATTTGTGACCATCAAAGGATGGAAACATAGGAAATCTTGAATGAAACATAGTTTACACTATTTACCGTTTCTTTTCCCGGGTTGGACCGTGTCAAGTTGTTGATAGTTTGACAGGGTCTTCGACACGGTCCAACCCGAAAAAAGAAACAGTAAATACATCTGACGACCGTCGAAGCCTACGTGAGCATAGTTTACACTGCTTCTATACTCGTACCAGTACTCGCTGCAGTACGCAGACAATGAAAGGAAACGCACAAATCATAGCAATCATCTTCGTCAGGTTTGTTCCAAGTTTCACATTTTACTAGGTCTATGAACTATGATCATCCATTCATCCCTAACGAACATTCTAGAGCCAGCCTTAGCAAGCATTGGTGAGTCTCTCTCAAGATTAAATTAGTCATTTATTCTTATCTAAGACAATCTCCAATGGAATATGGGATACCTGCTTAGTTTTCGCAGCTTCATAGTGGCTGATTGGAATCTATGTCAAGATCGCTATCGATGAAATGTAAATCGAGACATAAAAGTAAAAACTGTCCAGCTATGCCCCTTCATGTATATTCCGGTTTAGTATCGGATATCTTTCGGCCAATGCCCTTTTGGCTTTCATTTGGCTCCATGTGTATGGGAAAGGTTACAAAGGGGAAAAGAGCTCGTCGATGTATATAAATGGCAAGTGCTTATTATAAAATTTTAGTTGAGTTTTCTAAAAATTTAAAGTATAATAAAATTTGTAAACATTATCTCGTTGGAGTCTTATTTAGAGTCCAAGGAATAAGTATAATTCTTATAGTGATTAGTACTCTTACACATATTTCAACGATATATTTAAGCAATCCTTAGAAGTCTTTACACAATGAAAAGTCAGAAATATGTTTTTTCTACAGCTAAAGCTTCGCAATACATTGTAAGCCTTCCTCAGGGATACCGATAATGGGAGAGTTTCTCCATCACTCAGTTACTACCATGCAATCTATGGGGGTACTCACGAAGATGGCTTACAATGTCAGGTTGAAACTTTGACATAAAAATATAATTATTATTTATTTTACCTTATCTAGTAGTATATTATTTTGTTTTATCTAGTAGGTCTAGTAGAAGACGCGCGACTTAAGATCTCAAAGAATCCTCAGACAGCCAGCTAAGTTCATCTATATTAATGAGGTCTTGCCAATCTTATCATTGGCACTTCAAATGGAAGTATGTCAATGATCGGGGAAGTCGGGGTTAAGGCATGCGATCGAACGAAACCTGGATCGTCCGAAGTTAAATGGGAAATTCTTTGCAGTGAGAGAGAGAATCAGACCAGTGAAATATTTGGGTCGAATTGAAGGGGAACTCAATCAAGCCTCGAACTGCTTGAGATTTTTCTGGGACAAAAGAACTTCGGAACGAGATATATCCGTACGAAAGTCTTCTTGGATTGATTAAAATTTTTCCTGACCTCAACTATTTCTAGTAATATCATAATTTATAATAGTTAATGAAAATCTGGATATGAGTTCAAGCAATAGACAAATGTAACAAAGATAAACCTTTGCTTATCTATGTTAGAAATATATTATAATCAATTTAAATCAAAGCATACTCTTTTCTTCCCTCATTATCGTTTATTAAACTCGCTGACTAAAGAGAGAATGATAAATGCAACGAGGATTCGATTTATCTTTGCAAATTGATTTCTATCTTTAAAAGCGCAGTGAAAATATAAATATTTTCACTTTCAACTTTAATTTTTTCCGAATTTCACCGAAAGTAAGGAATATATAGCGATCTGTGTATAGTGACTATTAACGAAGTCATTTTTTAGATTTTGTAAATCATTTTAAGTCCCAATCTCTAAGAAAATATTTTCAAAATGGGATCTACTGGATTAAAAGTGCTTGTGGCTACTTCCGTTCGCTTGAAATATAATTTTGTCGTGATATATGGTGCCCCATCACCGAATTACCATAAAAGTACAGTTACGGGCTACAAGACAATAAAAATGATAACAGGAGAAGTACTACTAAATCTAAATTAGTAAAGAAGAGATAAGGAAATCCATTAATTAATAAGTCAGAGGAGCAAGGAATTCAGTTTGGTCTTGAAATGGTGGAGTTATTCGAGGAGAAAGAGCGTGTGAAGTTACAAAGCACTCATTTAGGAGAATTGAACTGAAGTAAACGGTGTGTAGTGGCTGGTAATTTGGTAATTCACGGATGCAAATGAGGTCATTTTGGTCAGAAGGAAATGAGAAGAACCCATAACTTAATAAGTCAAAGGAGCAAGAAGTTTGTTCTTGAAATGGTGGAGTTATTCAAGGTAATTTTGAATGAGCGTGTTCAGTTATAAAGCATAACATCTGGGAATGTACTATCTCGAGGAAGTAAATAGTCTGTAGAGGCCGATGCAGCCAGATCATGAATGGCGAAAGGGAAATGAGAAGAGCCAATGAATTAATGGAAGTCCAAAGCGACCGGGAAGCCAACGAGGTGGGACGAACTGCTAGGAATTGTCTTGGAACAAAGGGACACTGGAGAGAGCTGGCATCAGGATTCGGCTGAGACGAAGAGAAAAACCCAGGCCGAGATAAAGTGAACCTTGGACGTGGATAGAAGGAGAGAGAGACACTGCGCCAGTGTGTTCGGGAATTATAGCTTCCCTCTGGACAGCCCCCTTTTTACCTTTGGCCGGCTCGGGATCGATACACACATCTCATCTTCTTCCCGGTGGAAGGAGAGTGCTTTCGGATCAGAGGATACCTCACTCCCATTCCCCTTAAGTACTCTTTCCCTACTGCAGATTAACACTTCTCTGAGAATCTTTCAAAGATAAACTGCTCACAGAATAATCCTGATTCCTTATAGGGCGTAATAACCTAGAAGTTGATTGCCCTACAATCTACTACTACTAAACTGCTCAGATATAAGAGAAATATTTATAGTATTTATCCTGGGTCTTGTGATCAACTAACGAATATATAAATATATGAATGTCGGACTAAAGAATCACAGACCATTCTTAATTATAAACCATTAAAATGTATAAACTATATTATCCTTCCCCCAGTCATTGCTTCAATCTTTATTAAGGTATTAAAGAGGTTTTCCAATTTTCAAATTACTCAATAATTTCTCGACACTTTTCAGATTTACGAATTAGTAACCCTGAGAGAGTATCCACAGTCCCTGAGTAGTTTTTCCAAAAATTTAAAATATTCTTTGTATGGTTGTGAGTTCTTTTCTATCATTAGATGATTTTAGTTGGGAAAAAAATAAAAATTTAAAAAAATGTTTCATGGAAATGTGAACTTAGGGACAGGACATCCTCTCTCGTCTACATGATAGGCCTGAAGATGGCTAGAGATGATGATAGCCGAAACTTTGGCAGATAATCTTTTAAAAAAATATATTTTGTTCACGTAGGCTTCCACAGTCATCAGATGTATGTAAAGTTTTTTTCCGGGTTGGACCGTGTAAAGATTTTGATGGTTGCCGAGCTCATAGCTCCTCATAGCTCATTCTCTATTCAGCCCTGAAGAAGCCATCACAGGATGTGCGAAAGCTCGGCAACCATCAAAATCTTTACACGGTCCAACCCGGAAAAAACTTTACATACAAAATATATTTTATTTAATTTGTATTTTTTCTGGATCTACCTTGACCGAACCCCAACTAAAATCATCTAATAATAATATCTACGGTCAAAAAAAAAAGTTATTTTCTATTCTTTTTTCTTTACTGTCCTTTATACGTGACTTTCCTATAAGATCATTGTTAGAACGCTATAAAATGTTTCTTATCTTTAGTTCCCCGTAATTGAGTGGTACCATTGCGTGTTCTGGAACCGGAAAAGGGTGGGGGGATTTTCCTCTTCATCACCCCCTTAAACGAAAAAAACGCACTGATAGGGGATGAATGGCGGGCCTAAGAGATTGAATTAAGGGTTATAATTTCAATATTCCTCTAGCAGCCAAATAATTATTTTCGGGTGTTTACTAAATGATCAAACAAAAAATAAAAATAAAAACTGTGGACTGTAAGGCAAACAGTTACGAATAAATGGCAAAAGAAGTAAAAACAAGAATTTTAAAATCCTCGTACCACAATTTTCTTCTGAGTATCGGCCGTCTCGTTGGTTAAAAAAGGAGCGTTCATCATTTTTCCCACTATAAATTCTACCAAAGGGAACGAATCTTGTCTAGTTCGAGATTTCTGCATCACCGCTATTTGGAAATCTGCAAATCCGTAATTTCTTGAATCAAAGCAAACCATTTATTGGAAGAAGAGAAATTTGACTACTGATATCTGGATAATTTTAATGGTCAACTTTAGTGAGGGGGCATTTGCATAGGTTTGTTCACTACACAGCAGGCAGCAGTGTTAAAATGGCGTGAAAATGAATTATATAAGTGTATTGCAGTGCGATCTAGCGAAAATAATAATAATCAAAGTACAAATAAAATCAAAGTACTGATAAGCATAGATAGCACTAAGAGGTGAAAATGAATTACTTTTTGCTTAAACAATTACCATTTTCGGCTTGTGGAGGGGGTGGTAGCATATTTTCAAGCACAATGAATATACGTTGTTTTTTTTATATACCTTATCTGTTTTTTTTCTATGGAAAAATGGTTTATGGTGACGAGGAGGAATGTCTAAAAAAAATTAATTGCCACGTGTTTCTTCTACATTTTATTTATAGTTAATTTAATGTATTAAACTAATTGTAAGTTGAGATCAAAGCACTTATATCTCTGAGGTAAGTAACTAATCTAAGCAAGATTAGAATAGACTAAAGTTGACTAATTAAGGGTGAAATATAAAAATAACTAAATTTACTTGAAAACTACATTTTTTCCCCTGATTTTTTGTCTCATTCCCATTTTCTGTAGTTTAAGGAGATGATTTCATATTTTCATTGGTACATCTTAGTTATGTAGTCTACAAGGCTCTACATTGTAGATAATCCCGCCCTCCATGACCATATGTAGGTGAATATGGTAGAAGGCTAATATACACACAAAAAAAAGTAAATAAAAAATAATTATTTTTATTATTTTTAATGTTGTCTTAAAAATCAAAGCTCAAGCAAGTCCCCAAGATGTTGTTTTTTGTTTTTCTCTTCGTTTTTGAAGTCGTATGAAAGGAAATGGATTCAATTTATAACTCGGATTCATTACTTAAAAATGATTTAAAGCCCAAAATTATTCAGGGCTTATAAGTATAAAGAAATTTTGACTCAGAGTTAAGATTAATAAGAGAGTAGGAAAAGAAATCTATGCACGAAATATCTTATATAAAGATGAAAAGGGCGAGGGAAAAAAACAGCGCTTCGTTACAAGTAATTAATTTATGCGAGGAGCTAAACTAAAATGATGGGATTTCATTTTTATATTCCGTGCAAGTTCTTCAGAATTTTCTCTCTCTCTCTCTCTCCTTCTTGAAAACTCCAAGAGCTATTTAAGTCTTGATTCATCGGACTTGCTAAGTAGTTCCTTCCCGCGTTCAGGAACCTCTAATGGGAGTGGAAATACTCCAGAGGAGAAGAAGAAGAAGGAGAAAGAGAGAGACCGGTGGAAGATGAGCACCAAAGAAGGATGTAAAGGAAAGATGAAGCTAGGGTGGACGAGGAATAAGAAAAGCCGGAACACAGAGGATTCGTAATCATTTCTCATTTCATTCAATCAAAACATTAATTACATCGAGTTTTCTGTGCAAATCACATTGTTTCTCTACAAATGGTGATTTCTTGACCGTTGAAATTTTTAGCAAAGAATTTGTTGGAGTTTGGCCAAGGTTGGCCAAAGAAATGCAATACAGTACAAAATGTATTTTCCATTATCTTACGACGTTTCGTACTGCGTCATGAAAATTTGATCCAGGTGACTTAAAATGTTAGGCAAAACGTCGGTAGATAATGAAAATTACACATTTTTTTTATAATTGTATTTTCTTGGATCAACATCGAACGAACACCAACGAAAATTCTTTACGTTTCAATTATGATTTGGTTACTCTAAGGTAGGAGACTCTCTCTCCATCTCTTCCATTAGCATATGCAGTTTCAAATTAATGTGCATTTTATATGATCCTTTTTCTCATTTATGTCCAGTATTAAGTCTAAATATTTATTTATTTATATTGTGGATTAGACAAACTTCTATAATTTTATTCGTTAATTCGTTTATTTTTAATTATAATAAATAAACGTAGTTTTTTTGTTGTTTTTTTTTTGTTGCAAAGTCCTGAAGAAGGCCTGAAATTTAATCCAAAATATTGACAACAAAAAGCCCTGTTTGGTTTTCAAATTGGTTTTTTATTTATTCAAATTCCAAGGCCGAATTTTAATCTATACCTCCTCATGTGTTATTTATATTTTTGCCCTTCTCCTACATCTGGTCTATGATCTAAATGTAGGGACCATTTAGATCTATAAATATTTGTCAAAATGCGGGTCATGGTACCAATGTGAATGTGGAATTGCTTGATTTTCTTACAAGAAATCTGTTAAAATATAAAGAAGCAATATGTGCATAAATATAACGATTAAAAAGGAACAACGATTGTCCCATCACAATATATATTTTAAAACATATTGTGTTAAAAGAGGTTAAATATCTGTGTGGGTGTATGTTCATTTTGGTCACTCTGTAGGATTCATATTCAATAGTTCAATTTCCCTGATGGTTATCCGCAAATAGTAATAATAATTATAATAACGACTGAACGAGATAATTCAGATGGAAAACAAAATAAAAACCTGAAAGCAGGAGAAAAATAAAAGGAAAGAAAGCAATTATTCGCCTGTAAAACCCGGCGTGACAGTTATAGTAATGAATTTTTAAATTAACGTAGGCGACAAAGAGCTGCAGAAGAGGACTCGTTTTGAATATGAATACCAAGCCAAAATGGAAAAAATAGGGGAGGGCAAAGTGAGGAGGGGGTATAGGGAGGTTATAGGAGCGAGTGGGGTTATAAGGGGAGGTTACGGCCAGGGTTGTCAACCCATGAATATTTATTTGTTATCGCCTGCCACAGACGTGCAAGAGAGAATTTAAGAACCCGGGGGAAGATGAAGGCACTCCTGTAGCGTGCACTCCCCTCCTAATGTCCTTGT
This sequence comes from Oncopeltus fasciatus, assembly GCA_000696205.2. Classification (NCBI taxonomy): domain Eukaryota; kingdom Metazoa; phylum Arthropoda; class Insecta; order Hemiptera; family Lygaeidae; genus Oncopeltus; species Oncopeltus fasciatus. Next base: position 36,562 of record KZ809609.1, read on the forward strand.
AAAAATTCAGAGACTTATTTTTTTTTATTTAAATAATTAAATCTGAATCGAAGTTGGATAGCAATTATTTTTCTACTCTTATGAAATTCCAATTGCGTTCTCCCTCTTCCCCCTCCCTCATAACAGCGATCTTCAGAACTAGAATACAAAGCAGGAATTCACATAATTGCTTTCTCAGTCACACTATGCTACACTTGGAGGGTAAAAGTAAGAGATAACTTAACTACCATTAAATGTCCAAAATAAGTTTCCAAATATCATATTTATCAATTAAAAATAAGAAAATAACCTTTACTTAATCTACAGTTTAGCTGATAACCAAATAAATATTATCTGTTTTTGGTTTCCTTTGAAGTAAAACTCTATTTTAATTTTTGTATAAATTTTATTAAAAATGTTTTAAGAAAATGTAGTTATTTAGTGCATAGTTTTTTGACACTGTTGCTCTTCTCTCGCGGGTCGTAGCCTGGGACATCTCAAGCTCCAGTTTTCTTCAGACCCAAAGGTGGGAAATGCCTGGCCAGGGAGTGAGGAAGAGGGGAAGGAAAATTACCAGTATATTCTCTCTCGTTACCAAAGTTATTTGGTAGGTTATCTTACCTTCATGAGGCGTGGGAGGCTGGCGCGGATGCCCTCGAGATGGCAGAGAGACTATTTCAGTGTGTCCTTCTGTTCTGAGTTGAGTTAGAATTCACAACAATAGAATTGATGGAATTCCTAACTTTTTGTTTATACCTTGTTGGGGATTCGGTCAATGGCCGGTACTTTGGTTATGGCTTCTCCTACCTCTTTCATCTCCTATAACTTTACCTGCCGGGGGGTCAATGACTCCCAGACGATGCTCATGATTCATATTGGCTTAGGCATATAACTATCTTGCGACCACTACTTGACCTCCAATGAGGTATTATTGCCAACTTAATTAAAAAAGGAAAATATGCCTCGTTGACAATGCTCCTACGTGTCAAACAATATTTTCTTTACTCGTGATGTTTTCAGCCAGCACACATACAAAACGATTCAAATTTATCAATTATCTAAGTCCTAGTTATCAGTTTCCTGCAGTCAATTTTTTCTTTTACTTCCAAGGTGCATCTTAAAGAAGGGATAGTCCGTCTGTATAAACTTATGTATATATAGCATAATGGTAAACATGCTGGTTGGTTAGTGATATGTTTTTTCTATTTGCCACTCCTATTTTCTCATTGTCTGCCTGCACTTGAGTCTCCTCCTTTATCATTAATTCGAGGAATTAGTTATATGTTATAATAAGAGAGCAAAAGCTGGATCCCGGAGGTTGCAAGGACTTACGATATTACTGGAGTAAGCACAAAAATGTTAGCTACTAGGAGAAAGGTAGTAGTCTCTGAACCTGAGGTAAGAGACAGGGAAGAGACACAAGACGAGAGAGACCTATGTGTCAATCACTGCACAAGAAGGATCATACTGCCTGCCAGGGTAGAACATTTCACGTGAAGGAGTATGGGGCGGTTCGCTACAACACTGAACTGCTCGAAACTTGCTTGTTTAGTGAAAACGTTAATTCCAGTACACAATATAAATTGCTATTTTTGAAAAACGGGAAACATATTATTTTAAATAAGTATTTGTCAAAAATTCACATTCTTAAATTAAATTTCACTTGTAGAGTAAACGTATAAGTATTCGGTAAAAATGAGTCAAAAATATAAGTAAAAACTTATGACGATAAAAATTAGGAAAACTTATGCACAAATATATAAGTACTTCAAATGAGAAATTAATCGATAAATAGGGGTTAACGGAAGGGAAAGACTCCGAAGAGAAATCCGAACAACAGAAAATAAGGGACATTCGAGTTTGCTGCATTTATAGAAGGGATCGTTCATTGGAGATGGGACTTAAAGATATTTGTATAGAAGGTAAATCGGATCTACAAATGAGCTGTCTGTGGAAAGTGTAATCATGAGAAAGTAAGCCGGTGGCATGTAAATTGTTTGTGTGCCAAAGATACATATAATCAAATAATGTAAGAGGCTAAAAGATAAGGACGAATGAGATTAGAAGGAGGTAAATGTCGGTTATAATAGTCCAACTGTGGACATTATTTTTTCCAAAATTTCCACATGAATACGAACTCGTTTGAACGAACGGAATTTGGAAGAAACTTGTAAAAGCAGAGGATTGTCAAGAGTCCAGTCTTGGGAGCTGAAGAATTAAAAACTAATTAGTAACAATAAACGTTTTAATTTAACGTTTTGGCCTAAGTTTCAGACCTTCATGAGGGTGATGGGGAGAGAGAGAGAGACTCCTGCTCAACAGTGACTAAATCATTACTGAATATCACGTCATGTCTAAATCATAACTGAATAACTTATTCTTAGATGATTTTAGTTGGGTAAATCCAAAAAACACAAATTTAAAAAAAATGTATTTTTTAATAAAGGATTATCTGCCAACGTTTCGGCTTTCATTGTAAGCCATTTTCAGGGCTATCATGAAGATGAGAGAGGACGTCCTGTCCCTAAGTTCACATTACCATAACTCAACTTTTGATGACGTCGTCACTTCGATTGGCAATTAATTGAGTTCCCCAAGAATTACAAAACCACGGGAAAAGTTTCAGAAAGTCTGTGGATACCATTTTATATTTTGTTTAAGTTTGTGGACATCATAAAGTGAGACCTTGGAGATTATTACTGTCATGTGAGGCGGAGGGACTCTCGCCTATCCTTACTCCTACCCGAGAAGAGGTTTCTGAGCCTCGACTGGCCGATAGGAAATATCAGAAGACAATGGGGTTTGCGGTCGGGTCAGATAAGGGCCACACACACACGGGGAGGGGAATAAAAGCTCCAATGGACCGACGAAAGCCGACGACGTCGGCGGAGGCACCCGAGGAATTCCCTCTTACCCACAAGAGCCCCGGAAAATCCTACGGACGGGAAACAATAAGAGTTTTTCTTTTCCCATAACCTTCTCTAGGGGGGGAGGGGGAAGGCCCCTTATTGCGGCTACCTCGTGATAGCCTCCCTCTCCCCGCTCAGCCGACAATCGGGGCCGGCAGGGTTGGGGGTGGAGTGGGGTGGGGGTAGAGTATCTCCTTTTAAAGGGGAATGAGAAAAATCAAAACAAAAATAAATGAAAGAGGAGAAGGTTCTCTTTTGGGTGCAAAATCTGTGAAGGAAATTTCCGTAAAGAAATTGATTCCTTAAGGGTTTGATGGTGAGGAGTTGAGGGAGCCTTCCTAGGGAAAACGATATATGAAGTGGAGCGATAAATTGCTTGTTTTCTTACGACTACCATATACAAGTCACAAAATGATTTCATATCGACGGATTTAAAATTGCCTACTAATACATTTCTTATATTTTAACGCCCTTAAAACGTATTCCCATACTTCTAAGACATAGGATTAAATGTATAAAATATCTAACTCATTGTTTTTTTGTGCTGATGAAAAAAACATTCATGATTAATATTAGGTGTACTATACAACGGATCTATAGAGTAGAACCTTATAAACAATTCAGTTTTGTTTCGAATTGAACTTATATTTTAATTATCGAATTTGGTCACTACATGTTCTTCATAATTTCAAATTCAGAATGCATATTAAATATATTATATAAAAACAAACCAAATGTAAAGACAAAATGGTAAGTAAATACATTAAGTAAAAATCTCCTTTCTTGTCCATACAAAAAAAAAACAACAGATAAAATAAGTCAACAGTATAATATTGAGAATAATACACGTTATAGAATAATCAATGTAGCGTTTAATTAACATTTTGATGAACTGGGGCGAAGCTATGCAATAATAAAAAAAAAAATTTTTTTCTTCAAATTACTATTAGTGCTTGCTGTAATAAATTTGTTTCATTTTATTTAGTTGATATGCATTCACTATTATAAGTTAGTCTCATTAATCTTGATAGCATATTTGTTGGAAGCCTGGACTCTTTTGTTCCCACCATTCACGAATCCAGGTTGTTCTGCCGCTCGTTATTCTTATTCTTTGGCTCTATATTTTATTCATTAAGTTTTTATTATTATAGAAAAATGACAAATAATAACCATTACCTGCCACTCTAGCAACTAGTCGCACGTCCAAACAGCTGTTCTGTCCCTTCTCACAACTACATCCTGCAGACTACATGAGATTGGTTCTCAACCATACGATCGATCTCAGATGATACCAACTTTTTACATGATATAATTAACTTGAAATTAACANGCAAGGGAGTTAGAATAAAACAAATCTTACTACCTCAGCCGGGACTCGAACCCGGATCTCCTGTTCACCGGGCTGGCATGCTGCCAATTACACTACCGAGGCCAGCCAGATGATTCATTCTAATCCCCGCACTCTACTGGGAGTCTAAACCCCCCTAGTAAGACGAGTATATCGTCTTATGCTCGAAGGAGCTAACATTGTCGGCTATTTGTTTTCTCTCGTTTTTTTTTCCTATATTTCTTTTTTTTAATACTGATTATAGTTGTGATATTTAATCAAACGTTAATTTTATACAAATAAATGCAAGGGAGATGCTAGCTAGTTTTCTTTATTTAATTGCAAAAAAACAAAAAAAAAAAAATAAATAAACAAAAAACGAGCAGACCTAAAAAAATCGTCTGCCTAGCATAACTTACATATTTATAGCATATCTATTTGAGAGAATCATGGAATGGGCATAAGTAAAGTATTCCGTCTTGCGTGCAGGAAGGCCAATGTTAAGAAAACTGTAGCTAGGTCAAAACCGACCATGGAAATGGATGTGGTGGGTTCCTAGCTATTTATTATTCTTCGTGACCTATAAATATTCCTGGCACAGTGAAAACAGTAAGGGTGGGTCAAATAAGTTTAATTGGGGTAGTTTAATAACCATTGGGAAGGCCTTTAAAGCCCAAAGAGAACGTCTTTTCTTGTCTTATGAGCTGCAGTATTGCTTTTAATTAATTCAAGAAGTGGCATAAGTTTTTTTGTCTTTTTAAAAATAAGTTCATAATGATTTCTTTTTTTTTTATATTTTGAATGCCGTTCAAAATATTATATATAAAAAAAAAATCTTTCAAAACCCACCTAAGCTACACTCTTGTGGTGTTGCTCTGACTTTGAGGCCTGTGACTTTTAATGAGTTAAGCAGAACGTTAAGTGCAAAGAAATTATCAAAATATTAATTTGAATAGTATCTGGAAGCTCTTTCAAATCTGCGTAAATATTCGTCTGTGGAACTTTTATTTATCAGAGATTTTTAAAACTTGACTGGTATTTTTACTCTAAGATTAAAAGTATGTATACATTTTTTGATAAATGTGTTACTATTTTTTTTTTTAAATTAAATTGTCTTCGCAGTCTTACAAAGACTGTAATAAGCGGTATAATAAATAAGTATTCTTATTAATAGAAGACAATTTTTAGACAATTTTTCTTCATTTTCTAAAAGGACTATAGCTATTGAGATTATTTGAGGCGCATTTACTAAATAATTATTTTATGTCGGAAATTGTGGTCCCTCAAACACGAACACACTGAGACACGCTCGTTTGCATGCTTAAAAGAATTTTTATTATGACGTTTAGAATTCAAGCTTCAGGCAGGATGAATTCTTTAATAGTTTAAATAAGAACTTTAAGAGGTTAGAGATACAACAAACTGAGGAAATGTTAGTATTGCATTTGTTGTTCATTTATATGACTAACGGGTCATGAAGGTTTTAGGTTACCAGTTAGCTAACAGTTACCAGCATTAGAGTTACCAATTAGCTACCAGTTAATTAATCTAAAGGATTTACACAAAACAAATGACCAACTTTCCATTACCAATAGCGTATATTTTCGTACATTTACCCTTTAGCTTACTTAATTTAGAAATTTTTTATGTTGATGCTTTGTAACTAAATTCAAAGTTTTAGCAGATTCCTTAAAGGATATAGTAGCATATTTATTTGCTTATAAAAATATAGTTTCGAGTATAAGATGCGCCTTTTTTTTTTTTTTTTAATTACAGTAAAACACACACACAGTTAATTACAGTGAGAGTTTGTTGACCGTAGATATTATTCTAAGATGATTTTAGTTGGGGCTCGACCGAACCCCAACTAAAATCATCTTAGAATATATAAATAAGCTTTCATTATTTTACAAATTATTGTATAAAATGGTTTTCATTATCATTTCAATGATTGATCCGCTGGATTGTGGGTACTTTTTATTTTCGGGCCAAATATTAAGAACTTCCTCAGGCTGTCTTGACTATAGCTCTGTGTTCTCCTCAGAATGCGAGGTTTCGCCACTTACGCAAAAGGTTATAGAACATAAAGGTATAAAATGTTATTTTCTAATGTTTATATACTATAAAGGTTTTTCAAAAACGCTTGTTAAGGAAGAAATTTATGAATGTAACTTTTATTGGAGATTGTGGGTTCCTCCATTCTTCCTTAACAGGCTGGTAAGAACGTACATTGTTAAAATTATATTATGTTTTTGAATGAAACATTTGCCAAATTATTTGATTAAAACAGAGCTAGCTAGTTGTTTTAAATACTGATTTTATTTCTAGAATTTAACCTCACGTTAATTTTATACAAGAAATGCAAGGGAGTTAGAATAAAACAAATCTTACTACCTCAGCCGGGACTCGAACCCGGATCTCCTGTTCACCGGGCTGGCATGCTGCCAATTACACTACCGAGGCCAGCCAGATGATTCATTCTAATCCCCGCACTCTACTGGGAGTCTAAACCCCCCTAGTAAGACGAGTATATCGTCTTATGCTCGAAGGAGCTAACATTGTTGGCTATTTGTTTTCTCTCATTTTTTTTCTTATATTTATTTTATTTAAATACTGATTATAGTTGTGATATTAAATCCATCCTTAATTTTATACAAGAAAAGCAAGGGAGATGCCAGCTAGTTTTCTTTATTGAATTGCAAAAAAAAAACAAAAAAAAAAAACGAGCATACCTAAAAAAATTGTATGCCTAGCATTAACTTACATATTTATAGCATATCTATTTGAGAGAATCATGGAATGGGCATAAGTAAAGTATTCCGTCTTGCGTGCAGGAAGGCCAATGTTAAGAAAACTGTAGCTAGGTCAAAACCGACCATGGAAATGGATGTGGTGGGTTCCTAGCTATTTATTATTCTTCGTGACCTATAAATATTCCTGGCACAGTGAAAACAGTAAGGGTGGGTCAAATAAGTTTAATTGGGGTAGTTTAATAACCATTGGGAAGGCCTTTAAAGCCCAAAGAGAACGTCTTTTCTTGTCTTATGAGCTGCAGTATTGCTTTTAATTAATTCAAGAAGTGGCATAAGTTTTTTTGTCTTTTTAAAAATAAGTTCATAATGATTTCTTTTTTTTTTATATTTTGAATGCCGTTCAAAATATTATATATAAAAAAAAAATCTTTCAAAACCCACCTAAGCTACACTCTTGTGGTGTTGCTCTGACTTTGAGGCCTGTGACTTTTAATGAGTTAAGCAGAACGTTAAGTGCAAAGAAATTATCAAAATATTAATTTGAATAGTATCTGGAAGCTCTTTCAAATCTGCGTAAATATTCGTCTGTGGAACTTTTATTTATCAGAGATTTTTAAAACTTGACTGGTATTTTTACTCTAAGATTAAAAGTATGTATACATTTTTTGATAAATGTGTTACTATTTTTTTTTTTAAATTAAATTGTCTTCGCAGTCTTACAAAGACTGTAATAAGCGGTATAATAAATAAGTATTCTTATTAATAGAAGACAATGTTTAAACAAATATCAGTTGTTTTTCTTCATTTTCTAAAAGGACTATAGCTATTGAGATTATTTGAGGCGCATTTACTAAATAATTATTTTATGTCGGAAATTGTGGTCCCTCAAACACGAACACACTGAGACACGCTCGTTTGCATGCTTAAAAGAATTTTTATTATGACGTTTAGAATTCAAGCTTCAGGCAGGATGAATTCTTTAATAGTTTAAATAAGAACTTTAAGAGGTTAGAGATACAACAAACTGAGGAAATGTAAGTATTTCATTTGTTGTTCATTTATATGACTAACGGGTCATGAAGGTTTTAGGTTACCAGTTAGCTAACAGTTACCAGCATTAGAGTTACCAATTAGCTACCAGTTAATTTATCTAAAGGATTTTAACAAAACAAATGATCAACTTTCCATTACCAATAGCGTATATTTTCGTACATTTACCCTTTAGCTTACTTAATTTAGAAATTTTTTATGTTGATGCTTTGTAACTAAATTCAAAGTTTTAGCAGATTCCTTAAAGGATATAGTAGCATATTTATTTGCTTATAAAAATATAGTTTCGAGTATAAGATGCGCCTTTTTTTTTTTTTTTTTTAATTACAGTAAAACACACACACAGTTAATTACAGTGAGAGTTTGTTGACCGTAGATATTATTCTAAGATGATTTTAGTTGGGGCTCGACCGAACCCCAACTAAAATCATCTTAGAATATATAAATAAGCTTTCATTATTTTACAAATTATTGTATAAAATGGTTTTCATTATCATTTCAATGATTGATCCGCTGGATTGTGGGTACTTTTTATTTTCGGGCCAAATATTAAGAACTTCCTCAGGCTGTCTTGACTATAGCTCTGTGTTCTCCTCAGAATGCGAGGTTTCGCCACTTACGCAAAAGGTTATAGAACATAAAGGTATAAAATGTTATTTTCTACTCTTGGTTTACAGGCGGATAATAATTTAAAATCCTAATTACTTCATAATCATCAGCGCTACGAAAAATATATTAAAAAATAAAAACAAAGGTTCTTTAAAATTTATGTTCGATAACCTCTTTAAAAAAAAAAGCAGTGTAAGAAATATTTAAAAACTTGTAGTTTCTGGGTTTTGGCTGACTAACTTGTTTTTGAAGTCTACATTTTTATCTATCTATATATATAAAAAGAATTTAGTATTTAGGCTTTTCATTGAAAATACTGGAAATAATTCATTTTTCGTTTAAATCGATTGAGAGAATGGGGTACCAAGATTTTTTAATCGCAATAACTTCGTTTTTTATTTATTTTATTATATTTTTTTGAGCACTGAAAAAGTTTATAGAACATAAGAAGTGTGAAATGCAATTTTCCAACATTTACGTTTTAAAATGTTTACTGGAGAAACATTTAGGAATGTAACTACCATAAGAACGCACTCCCCCCTCCCCCCATTTTTCCCATGGACAGTCTAGAGCAAAGCTTGTTGGTTTTACTCCCATTCCATCTCCACAACGGTTTTTAAATTAAATTTCCTCATTTGTTCATATTTATGTCCATCGAAGCATGGCAAATTTACCCTATTTAGCCTCAGCTAAATGAAACTTTTATTATTTATTAGAAACTTGTAACTAAAATACATAATTTAATCGCTAATTATTTTTATCTAAAAATACCTGAAATTTGCTAATGAAATATTAATCATTCCAGTGTAGTTATATATAAGAAAAATATGTACTCCAATATATGGCTGAAGTACAAGTGAAACTCCTCAAGGAATGCAGATCTATTTGACGAGTATAACATGAACTTCCTGGCAGGCAGTTAATTCCTGTCAAACCAGCGCTAAACATAGACAGGGCTGGCGAGTGGGGAAATGGAGCTGTGCATTAAGTGTTGGCGGATTGATGGGGGGCAGAGAGAGGACACCGTCATTGGCCGCGTGTGGGCAGGATGCGTGGGCGATGGCTCTCATTGGTGGAACTGCCTCCGCATTCCGCGTTAAGGGGTAACAGCCACTCGCGGCTCGTGATCTCCCACCGGAGGGCAGAAGGAACACTGCGATTCGGCTGAAGTGAGTTAAGCTGAGGCGTACTGCATCCAATCCCCTCTTAGACGGGCACATCTAAAATTGTAAGTACTTGCTTCAAAGCATTACTGTCCAATGAATGGGGAAACAGCCGACCAGGATCACAGACAGGATTTAAATCGAGAATGATCAAAGGACCTTGTGACGCACACACACACATATATATTGTTAACGACTAGAGAAGCATGGAAAGAGAGGACCAAATCTGTACGGGAAGGAGCCAATTGAAGGATGCCACCTGCTTCCAATCTGCAGAATATGAAATTAGGATTACTTAAAAACCTCTATTAGATTTTTCTATGCCTGCCTCGTCCTTTCCATTAAGTTATAAAAGCAACCTGCCAGCGGACCCCCAGTCAGTGACAACAAAGCACAATTAATTTATTTGTACAAATCCATTAGCTGTAATTAATTTATATTTTCTAGTTCTTTACTAATTTATTAGTTAGTAAGGACAGTAGGTTGTATTTTTATTAGTAGGTTTGTATATTTGTTGTAATAAATTATATTTATCTCAGGTTTTTAATTATTATTGACCCTTAGCCCATAGCTTTATAATTAAATTAACTCTTAAGCATTAAGGGAGAAGACTTTAATCACTATTAATGTTATCGGTATATAGAGGCTCATTAAGAATTATCTTACTACAGAATTAAAGGACATCGATTTCTTGAAGGATATAAAGCTTTATCCACTTTGGACTTGAGTAGTCATCAAAGTGAGACAGCCAATCGAGGTTCCTCAGCCGCCTAATATACTTAATGGTCGTGCAGAGTTAAGCCGAAGGGAAGAGAATGGCGCCGTAGGGATGAGAGTATAAACAAGCATGAAAAACAGCGATAAAAGAGAGGGAGGTCATGGCTAACGAGTTGGAGAAAGTGATTCTGGACGGGGGGAGGGGCATGGGGACCAACAAGCCAAACTCCAGTAAGGCACAGCTATACTAGATATTGGTAAAGTTCATATCAGCTGCTACTGCCGGAGACGTCAGCTTACTTGCTGATACCCCGTGCTTGCTCATCTCTTCTTCTCCCTCTCTCTTCATTCTCTGTTCTTACTTCTCCGTCTACCACTTGTCAATCTCTGACCATCACACTCTCTCTCTCTCTCTCTCTCTCTCTCTCTCTCTCTCTCTTTCCTTCTTCCCTTCTCTGTTCTTACTTCTCCGTCTACCGCTTGTCAATCTCTGGTCATCTCTCTCTATCTCTATCTCTCCCTCTATCTCTCTCTTTCTTCCCTTCTCTGTTCTTACTTCTCCGTCTAACGCTTGTCAATCTCTAATCATCTCTCTCTCTCTCTCTCTTTCCTTCTTCCCCCTTTCCCAACCCCTCTTCTTCGCTTCCCCTCTTTCTTTCCTTCTTACCCCCTCTCCTACCCTCTCACTCTACCTTTTTCTTCATTCTTTCCTTCTTACCCCCTCTCCTACCCTCTCACTCTACCTTTTTCTTCACTCTCTCCTCTCTCCCCCTCTTCTCTCTCACTCTCTCTCTCTCCCCTCTCTCTCTCTATCTCTCTCTCTCTCTCTCTCTCTCTCTCTCTCTCTCTCTCTCTCTCTCTCGCTCTTAGCTATGCTTACTTTTTACCTTAGCTTTGGTTATCTTTGTTCATTCCACCAAATGATTCCTTGACACAGTACAAGGATATTATTCGGACATGATCAATTGCTGAGACTCATATCCCTTAATATTTATTACAATAATTTCTTATTAATGGATATTTTTCTGAAACATTTTTTTAAGAAGAAACGTAGTTAACTGATAAATTTTAAGAGAATCCATGCAAACTAATGTATAGTAATGATGTTCTGTAGTGCGACATAACCTTTCTTAAATAAGCTTTTAATATCCTCACTGCCATCTCTTCCAGGATCATTTAGAATGAAAGCATCGACAGAAAAACTAAAAGGTCGGCTGGTGTGAACTGGGTTTGAAGTTTATCAGACTAAACTGATTGATTTCCCCCATTGACCGCAGCCCGATCAGTTATGCGCGTCAAAGTAAGAACTCAGGCACCAATGAGTGTCCGAACAGCTTTCACAGTGATTCGTGACAAGGACATATTGTGGTACTCCACACCCCTCAAAAACCCCAACAATGGACACGTGACCCACCTTCATAACAGCTCCCCCACTTGCTCATCCTGTCTCAATGCCCATCCTGGTTATTGTGGTTCGAGCCCCTTTCTCTAAGCCCTTTAGGCCTTTTTGTTTTGTTTGGCATTTTGACCCTAATGGATGGCGTAAATATCACCAGCCTTTCAGAAATTGACAATATGTCGAAAATTCCGAGTCTTCAGGAAACCCGCTTTTATGCATTCTACTATAGAGATATTATTCCAGCATATTAAAACAAAAGTAGTAAGTGCTACGGAAAACAATATTTGCGTAAATCATTTACCGAAGCGATCATTTTTATCAGCCATTTTAAAAAGATCTAATCTACCATTACATATCTAAATTTCAAGATTCTATCACTTTCTTGCACCCAAGTAGGTAGGTGATGGAAACGCATCGAACAGTGTTATAAACTATGAACAATATTAATACGTTAAATTGTTTCTATAGTTTACATTCTCATTGTGTAAACAATGCGAAGAAATAATAAAGAGTAGCAGTAAGTAAAGAAAGTTTATTACAATATATTTAACGAAAAAAGAAGGTGGCAGATAAGAGAGTCCATAACGAATCGCCAACACAATCTAGCACGAACATCTCAAGCCTCAGGTCGATGGTTAACATACTGGCGAGTTACAGTCAACAATTTAGGCAAAGCGTGGCCAAGGGGAGTTCCGTTACGGCAATTTACCGATTAAATTTCAGTAGCTAATCTTAATTGAGTTTACAAAGGCTATCTGATGCTAACAGGTTACCTGCCTCAGCCAAATATTGGCGGCTCGCTCGTTTGTTTGTCTGCTCTACGGGAAATGTAATGTTGCAAAATTCTATATGGAAGTGCCTAGCTGATTCTCGGCGTTTCACAAGGTAAACAGTTTTGTCCAAGTTTATTTATACTTACTCTATACATAAATAGCTTGGCTAGTCATTTGTCTGAGTTTGTTTGCCGGAAAATATTGGATTCTCGAATTTGTTTAAGTTTTCAAAATAAAGAATAAATTGCGAACTCTCTGTGGGATGAAGTGTCTGTCTTTATTATAAACCTTTCTGTATCTTATTGGAAGATATTTCCACCAAGTGAAGATACTGAGTTGAAATGTGATAGAACTGTCTCAAGATAATTTGGATGCCTATAATTTCGCAATGGCAGATGAATTTTGTTGTTTATGATATTTAGAATCCTGAAATAGAAAAAAAGCTACTCCTCATGGTGAAGAAATTATAAACCAAAAAAAGGTAAGTATTTTTACTTATTTGTGTTTACCTAAATTTACCGACTAATATTGAGAATAATAAGAGTGTTAAGCAAACGTTTGGGTGTAATTGACATACAGCTAATTAAAATTCGTTCAAAAGACATAAAAAAATTGTCTGACGAATTGATTATCACCTAATAACATAATTAAACGGGTCAAATAAATAAATAANATATTCCTTAATTACAATGCTAAAGAATAAGCCTAGTTTACGCTGTCCTTAGGTGACGAATTTTTTGTATCATTATTACATTTATTATATAATTTTACATGTGTACAGATTCTCTTCTACTGATACCATTACTTGTCCCTATATGCTTTGTCTACTCATATTGTAAATACAATATTTGTAAAAAAATTCCACATTCAGTTACTTTTTGCCCTCATTTCGTAATAATTCATTCTTAAGAGACTGTAAATTTTTTATAAAAATGTACAACTTTTCTAGTACTCGCTAATTTTTTTTTAGTACTAATTGTTATTGTAAGTCTTTTTTTTTTTTCTTTTTTTAAGTGTTAGCCTTCCATTCAACCACTTAGGGTCATGGAGGAAGTGGCTATCGACAGGTTGCCATCCCATTCTAAACGACCATGGCTCAGGACAAGCTTTTAATTATAAATAATAGATTGCCCTGGGCGGGATTCGAACCCGCTGCGCCAGAATTGCGAGAGCCGAACGGATCCCATGAGCCACCCCGGCGCTCCTAGTTATTGTAAGTCTTAAATATATTATCGATTCGGGTACTTATTTTAACTTAAAGCGTCCTTCATAATTTCTAGTAATTATAGCAGTATTTTGTGGTAAATTTTGGGAAGTTGGGCTTGAAAGAACTGTTTAAATATGGAATCGCAACTAATTTGATGTTGGTGGGTTTTTGTGAATGTGTTGAATCGGCATGGATTGGTCAGTTTCCGCGTAAAAATGTTTTATAATTGTTTTATAAGTCATCATGAAGCATCGATTGTAATTTAAGTTAGAACCAAAAAAACGTAGTTTTATAACTTATAAATTTATTATTTAAAAAAAAAAAACATTAACAAAATAAGAAAAAAAGTTCAATAAATTATTAATGATGTAATTTGATTTTTATTATTTTTAAAGACTAAGGAAGCATTTGACGGGAGGACCAGTCATGTATGGGAGGAGGCCAATTAAAGGATGCCACCTTTTTCCTTACTTCAGAAGAGTTAACCCGTTAAGAAGTTGATGTTACGCAGAAACAGCTATTTCATCCTTCTAGGCTGGTCTGATTCAGTGTCAGATTCCGTTTCTCAGAGCGTCGGGCTGGTAGTGGCTTTTGAAGGGCCAGTAACAGTGAAATGATAAGGGACAATAATTAGTAATTGCAGGCAATTTAAGAAGTATTCTGACGTCTCTTTGCAAATAAGCACATTTAATTAATTTGCATATATTTTTAAATAGCTGTAAGCAATTTATTTTTCCTATTTATTTATTTATTAGTTAGTAAGGGAAGTAAGCTAAATTGTTAGTTGTAAATTAGTAATTGTACTTATTCGTTAAAATAAATTACTTTAATTTATCTTTGTTGAAAATTATTATTGACTCGTTACCAATAAAATGATTATTTTTGCAATAAAAATTAATAAATTGTGGTATTTTCAATTAAATTAAGAAGTTCAAAAAATGACGCTTTTTATTTTCAAAGGACTCAGGCTATTCCATGAGATATCAAAACACATTTGATTTGAAGTGAAAAGAATTCGAAGTATTCTACTTCCTTAATTATAGGGGAGAGTAAATTTAAAAAAAAATATATATAAATCTTATAACTTGATGGTACTCGTTTCCGAATCACAGAGGACAAGAGTGGTAGATTGATGATGATGAGGAGGAGGGCGATGTTATGAATACCTCTGTGGAAAGGGAGCGATCTCTGGTGGTTTGTGTGGTCCCTCCGTCATTTGTCGGATCCGAGACGTTCAACAAGCATGACTCATCTAAGCACACGCACACAATCGGGGGTGCTTTGACATCGGTGCCTTTCTTTCCAGTCCGCAAGCAGGGGGGTTGCTTAGAGGGGGCGCTTCCTTCAAAAGAGTGCCCTTTCGCCTAATCCCGATATGGGGGAAGGGGGAAGAAAAAAAAATTTCCGAAAGACTTAGCGCTTAATGAAGGTGTCCCTCGTGACAAAACAAACTCTGAGTAGCTGTTTCCGGAAGACTGGGCTTATGACGAGGGCGATATTTGCAGTAGGACCTACTTACGAAAGCTTACAGCGAATTACTCCAAGTGCCCATAGTTATTTATGGTGACCATTGAAACAACCGTATATAGTATTTGATAATGTATGATTTCACAAAGAATAAATTTTAATAAAAATGTCCAAGAATATTTCATTAGCTTGTAAAATCCGAAAAACTTTACACCTTGAGCAGTTGTCCCTTCCAGTAAGATTAGCCGAATGATTAAGCAAAATCTACTTTCTTTAGCCTTCAACAAATATATCAAGACCTTGTTTTCTGTCCTGGCTTGACTCTGGCAAAATCACGTGGCATTTGGACATTTGTTAGTAAAAGAGAGATTCCATAATGACGAAATCTTTAAAAAAAAGTACAATCAACGAAAGTTACAAACAATTAAAATGATTAAGTTGACTAGCTCGCCAGCTTCTAAAATAATCAATATCTTCTGTCCGATTCCTTAGCAGAAATCAGACTGGTAGTGACTTAGTGCACGAATTAAATATTATTTGCAACAATACATACTTTTAATTGCTTAAAACTAAAATTCATCAGTTTAACAAATATTAAGATCCATTGAGACATTATAAACTTTTGAAAACAAGTGCAAAACGATTAGCATGATTTGACTATCGACTGATTCCAGAAAGACTAATTTACTGATGTAGATAAGCAATCAACAATAACAAATTGATTAGTTTGCCAGAAATGGCTATAAGGTTTATGCTTATTTAAAGCGTCATTATTTCTACAATAAGGGGGCGCCAGGCTAGCTCAGGGGATCCGTACGGGTCTCGCAATCCTGACGTCTTGGGTTCAAATCCCGCCCAGGTCAATCTTTTATTTATATATAAAAGCTTGTCCTGAGCCATGGGTGTTTAAAATGGGGTGGCAACCTGTAGATAGCCCCTCCCTCCAATGACCCTAAGTGGTTGCAAGGGAGGCTAACACAG
>KZ809612.1:13302-25390 GCA_000696205.2 Oncopeltus fasciatus
AGGGAATAGAATAAAAAATCTATCTGTCCCAGCCAGGGCTCGAACCTGGATCTCCTGCTATCCGGGCCGGTGCATTTACCAATTATGCTACTAGGACAAGTCTGATAAGTTATTAAGTTCCCAGCACTAGTGTCGAGAGCCTAACCTACGAGAAAGACGAATACATCGTCTTATACTCGAAGGAGCTGACATTGCCGAGCTATTTATCGACACTCGTAATTTACTTCTAATTTTCATTTATAAATATTAATTATATTTGTGGCTTTTAATCCCACTTAAATTTAAAACAATTAATGCAAGGGAACAGAATAAAAAATCTTGCTGTCCCAGCCAGGGTTCGAACCTGGATCTCCTGCTAACCGGGCAATCGCCTCCAAACTATTATATTTCGCTGGGTAAGTCCCAGAATATTTCTTTAATCACTTACGCCCTCTGCAGTAAAGAAATGACTTTATCCCACTTTTCATTCCAGGTAATCTCCACTCGTTATCGGTGAATTAATTTAGTCTTTCATTTAACATTTTTATAATGTTTATGCCTAGTTTTATAAACGAAAACTGAAAACTGTGCCTATAGAGTGTCGACCACACATACTCTCTCTGACACGAATATATAAATATATGAATTTTAGTTACATTGAATTATTAGTTAATCCTCATGTTTGGCATCATGTACCTTGTACATGATTTTTACAATTGTAAAATTGTAAAAATTTGTCACGAACATTAATAATCCTTCAGAATTTTCTAAAACGATAATATTTTTTTTCAAATTAGGCATCGACTGAAAATTAAGTATTTTCCCTTATATCATTTCAAGGGAATGATATCCCAGGTTGACCCCAGAGGGGTAGGAGCTGAAACAGTGGTACCCCTTGGGATTGAGATGGATGCATCAAATCTTAGTCTCTCTCCCCCTCCCCCCTTCCAACTCTTGAATGATAAATACGGTGGCCATTCTTCTCACCCTAGTGCCAGCCATTCTGCGGAATTGCTACAATCTTTCAAAAGTTAAGGTTCTTTTATAAATATAAAGACTATTATTTGCTGGGTTTTGAGAAAGTTATACAGATAAGATAATTTTTTTTCTTTCAATAATATATATTAAAACAGACTAATCCCTTTTATAACTTTTGAATTTTACCTCATTTTCCGGAAATAATTTTTTTTTTTTATCTGTCAAGTCGTTAATAACCATATTCTTTTACTTTAGAAAATGTAATGTATTATTATTATGACATCATAGGCGAGAGTACTATTAAAGATAACTAAATTTAAGTTTAATATCTGCTTATGTACAAAAAGCTTTTCTGTTGCAATGAAAAAAAATGTATTCTCTTGGATACATAATAGAATCCTTCTCCCCCAGAAGAATTGTTTTTTCTTTACAAATTTTTCTTTTCGAATATTTATGGATAATATTACTACAATACTTATACGTCCATTAATATTTTACTGTCAACTTGTTTATCTATTGGTTCTATTATAATTTTTCTGGATCTCTCTAATTACCTAATTCTAAAACTTTAAAAAAAAAATGGGATATTTTTAATGAAGGATTCTTGTGGAAAATCTATTTTAAAATGATTTTATATGAGTTCGATTTCCGACGTTAATCCAAACATCATTTTCCAGATAAATATTAAACTATATCCTTAAAATGTACTTACTAAAAAAAACAAAAAAAAATCCAATATATACACTAATGAGCTTTAAATAAGAAATAAAATAAAATCAAACCCAAAGCAATATTCAAGAATTGGACGTATACCCATTCTCAAGATGGCAAATGCATTGTAGCCACTGTGCAGAAAGTTTTTGAGTTTCAGGTAAAGCAATGGCCCATCCCAAGATGGCCCCTACACTCTTACCTGCACCTTTGAATACCCAGTTTCGTGTTGACCACTGTCCAGTGAGTTTGTGAACTTGGTGACAGTATGACAGGAGTTTCTACAAGAACGGAGTTCTCGAATGAAAATTGGTATTCATGTACGAGTAAGTTTCATTTTTATTTGGTTATGCTGGTGCAATTTCTATTCCATTTATATGCTCTATATTATGTCTTCAACTCAACCATTCTTCACGACTTAAATATTCCTTTCGTCCAAGATCTCACTCCACCAGTTTCAAGCTCTTCCATAGTAAACTCCAATTTCATCTTAATCCACATGCCCAATCCCTATCGTCGGACTCCAATACTTTCAATCCTCACCGACGACTTAAACGGAGATGGCCTCGCGACTTCCTGAGCCTTAATGCCTAAACTTATTAGGAGTAGGGTCCCTGGATAGAAGTGTATACTTATTTATTGTATTGATGTATATGTTTTTATTATAATTTATTTATTTATTTTTCTATAGTAATTTCTCTATGTAATCAAATCACAAGATGTTAATTACAGAATGTAATAAATAAAGATTTATAAAGTTTAAAAAAAAATTGCACTAAGCGTTTCACCTACGTTCAGACACTAACATTAAGTTAAACCGCATTATAATTGGCATTGATTTCTAGAATACAACCATTTAAAAACCTATTGGCTTAAACTGTGGGAGCTAAGTAACTCAATAGATCCCAGAAGGACACCCGAGTCTGGTGTTGAGGGCTTGAATCTCCCTCTAAGCAGTCTTTTAACGAGAAATAATAGATCGCCAAATACCATGGCAGTTACCCCCACCCACCCCCACTTCATGATCCCAAGGGTTGCATTGGAAATAATAAAATTGTAAATTTAAAATCTATAGTTTGATTTGTTCTTATATGGAACTTTGATTTTGTTGACATTAAGATTTTAAATTTTGGACTCATAAAAACCCTCCCCTCTGACTGATTTTATATATTCTCGAACCAACGGTATGTAAAAAGAAGCTAAAATGCCTAATTTTGGATTCTTTTGAAAATTTGAGGTTCCAGAGATCATACAGACTAATATTTGTGTTTACATATATATATATATATATATATATGTGTGTGTGTGTAACTTTTTAAATACCATAGTTTAATTTTCACTAATGTTGGATCGTTGAAGATTTGTAGAAAGTTTTAAACGACAAATGCAAGGGAACGGAANTTAAATGTAAAATCAGTGAAGAACTTAAGTCTATTGAACTTTTTCAAAAGTCATCATGGTACCAACTTGAATAGCTTGATTTCCCAGCGGAATATTAAAATAACCTTGCTATTCCAATAATCCATCTGCAGAAATATTATTAAAGTTTAAGTTTGAATAATAACAATGCTCTATTCATCAGAGATATTTATTTTCTAAAAAAATATTTTCAGAAATAGATATATTAATATGCAGTTACAATATAGTATATACATTTTATGCAATCTTCATGAATGAACAGGTTGACAGTTGATCCTATGAAACGAATTCCTTTTATTCTGCCGTCGTCCCTAGACCTGAAGTTGGGGTACAATATAAGCCAAATAATCGTCATTAAAATAAAACACCTGATTTTTCAAAAGTTAATTTTCCTTAATACGTGAAGAACGAATCCCCATAAAATTTATCTTCAAAATGTTAAATTTAACGAATTTTTTTACATACAAGCAAGATAAATACCTATACTTAAATTATTTTAGTTGGGGTTCGGTCAAGGTAGATCCAAAACACACAAATTTAAAAATATGTATTTTTTAATAAAGGATTATCTGCCAACGTTTCGGCTTACATTGTAAGCCAGCTTCAGGGCTATCATGAAGATGAGAGAGGACGTCCTGTCCCTAAGTTCACATTTCCATGACTAAAATATAAATTTTACTTCTACACAATGAGGATAAATACCTATTTTTTTCCTCTGGACAAATTATGATAAATCATTTTTAGTTTCTCAATTCCTCAGTTTCAATGGCAAAAACTACATATTTGTTATTTTTCCTAGCGAACCGTTATAGACTTTTCTATGCATATTAGACATTATTTAAAACCATAACTTAAGCAAGTTATCAATATCTACAATTTAATTGAACAAAATATATAGGATATACCAATTTAAAATATGTTGAAAATTCACCATCTTGGGTAAATATAACAAACAGTGTGAAAAAAACAGATTTAACTATGTGGAGTATAGTACCCAACATGTATGTGAAGTTAATTGGGAATCATTTGGAATATTTGAATGTTTAGAATATAACCTGAAATGTATTATAAACTTTGGTTTACTTTTTCTTACTCTTTCTTTCAGAAAATGGTTAACTTTCAGTTACCATGCTAGGTATAGCCATACTATTCCGATCTTATAGAAGTTATTGCATATAACTTTTTCTTCTCAAACCTTTTTTATTTACTAAAATGATGTTGGATATGGGAAAATTTGATTAGCCTATATGTTAACAGTAGTTTTATGAAAGACATGGAAGAAAAAGTGTTTCGTCATCCGCCCGGTCATTTTGATTGATTAAAAAAAATGTAAACTCTATAATTCTATTCTGTATGTGATTATATTATTATAAAACCGAAGAATCTAGCATATATGCCTACTCTACTTTGGATTTTATGCTCTAGGCTTTTTTGTGACTAATTTTTGGCCAACTTCTGGGCCAAATGTGTTTGGTTAAAGGAGATCCCCGTGATTCTGAGAGAACTAAATTTAGCTGGTATATGTTATAATAGTTTATGGACACGCAGAGTATCTGACAATGCATATGCTTCGTATCAAGGACATCAGGCCACTTCGGAAGTACATCATTTTATTGTTCCTGCCTAAAAAATCCGATAGTCTCTCAACAAGATCAGACAACCATGATAATCACCATAGGTTGCATCGTAATAAGAACTTATTTCTTTAGCTATGCTTTAAAACAACTCTGTTCTCTCAATTCCTTCGATGCCCAGTAGAACTAAACCTTTAAGTCTTACTGAGGCGAAAACCACTCATTGACACAGGTCGACATACTTAAACTTTTTTTTCTAGTCACATTGATAAATATAGGTGTATTTGAGATGTTTTGTCATCCTAAATTTCAAAATGATTACCAAATTACTGTAACATGAATAGTTTTTTTTTTTTTTTTTTTTTTTTTTTTTTTTTTTTTTTTTTTTTTTTTTTTNTAGAAGTTATTGCATATAACTTTTTCTTCTCAAACCTTTTTTATTTACTAAAATGATGTTGGATATGGGAAAATTTGATTAGCCTATATGTTAACAGTAGTTTTATGAAAGACATGGAAGAAAAAGTGTTTCGTCATCCATCCGGTCATTACTAACTAATAATGACATGTGAAATGGGTTAAATAATTATACTTATGCGAGAAATTCCTTTATATCAAACAGAACAAAATAATATTACATAATTGCTGTATAAATATTGCAAATATTCTTCCATTCCAACGTCCTTCGTATCTTGTTTACATGATTCTGGTGTCTTGGTAAAACCGCTTTCCTTGTTCGTCGCTTACTGTTTCCAAATTATTTTGAGATTAAGAAATAAATCCAAATGAGAGTGTAAAACATTTATTTTTAAGGACATGCGATGTCCTACAATTTCTTAAGGCTTGTTACCCAGAATTTTTTGTAAATGTAAAAGTATACTTTATACAGAAATAAAAGAAATTATCATAAATCTGACTTTATGTTCGTTTTTTTTTTCACAACGAGAACCCTTAAAAATGATAAAAGAGTGCTAACACATTTTCTCTTGATAAACGTAATTTCAAAATTCCAATGTAACAGAAAAACTTGACAACCTCTATATCTTAAAAACAAGACACGCGAGAGAAAAACACAGGTCAGATTCATATTCAGCGCACCAGAAAACTCCCATAATTGAGACAGTTCAAATTTTTTCGTCTCTGTGATCTGGCCTTTTGGAACGTACAATTTATTCTCAATGAGAGGCATTTTGCTAAGATAAGCTTTTTGCTATCTTCAGGCATCTAGGCTTTTGCTGAGATTTGCTATCTTCCACAACTCCCTTCCCCCCTGATTTTTGCATCGCATTATGAATCTATGCTTAGAAGAATAAGTCTGTTCTAAAAAAGAAACAGGATCAACAAGATCTTGACTTCAAGGCCAGTCTTGCTGAGTATCCTATTTATTTATTTATTTTCAAATTACCAATTTTCTTCTATTTATAGTCTGTTAATTTTAGCATTATATTAAATCATCAGTTTAAAAAAAATATTATTAAGCAAAATAAGCTTTCTGTCTTCATTTAGCATATATGCAAGGAAGTATAAACGAACTTCCATCAAAAGAAAGCCTTTCTTTTTTTTTTTTTTTCCTGCTTCTTCTTTTTATTTTTTTGTTTATGTTTTATTTTACGATGAAAGGATATTCTTCAGGGATAAGGTCCACCTTTCCTGCTCAGTTGAAGGATCAGAAGCCTTAGAGAGCTCCCTGTGGCCACTTTGTTAACGAGACCGGTCTTTCAAAACATCACCTACAGTAGGTTGGCGATAATGTACCTCTTTGTGGCGGGTTTACAGCAAAACCTCCTGTCTAATAAAATAAAATAATATTGAGTAAAATTACAGACATCGGTTTCCTAATTTGAGAGTATAAAAAAAGGAAACGACGATGTCGAAAATGTTTTCCATTTCTTGTCTCAATATTATGTAGGATAGCCAACTTTCTCCAAGAGTTATTTTCCCCTTATTATGTTTAACTGTTTATATATATCATNGAAGTATATATTTTTTTTTTGTTATTGACCTTCTCTACTTAACAATTTCATCGAAGCACTTCACTATTATTTTTAAGTACCTTTCATTTTTTTTTTTATTATAAAAAGGTTAATTATGCAGTCTCATCAGCTTTTTGAAGCTAGTATAATTTAAAAATTATTTATATATTTTATAAGCCCAGTTTATTTTATTTTAATAAATTTTAGAAAGAGTGGTTGGTGCACACACAAAAAAAGGAAAATTCACTTGGATGTAAAATTTTCGGGTATCTCTCGCCCTTCGTCAGTGAGGAGTGAAGATATACTATAGTCTAGTCTCTTTCATCACTCATCACTGACGAAGGGCGAGAGATCCACGAAAATTTTACTCCTTGTGAATTTTTCTTTTTGTGCGTACACTGCACTCTCTATCCCAACTGTTCTTCATTACAATATATATGTGTGTGTGTGTGTGTGTGTGTGTGTGTGTGTGTGTGTATGTCATGTATTATATGACACACGCACACACAGATATGTATTATAAAAAAACCCTACATATTCTAATATTTTCCTGGCTATTTATGTAAATTATGCTGTGATTCCCAGAATCATCCACTCTTTCCAGAACCTAGCTCCAGACAAATAACCCTCTCCTCCTTGCATTTCTTCAGTATAAGTCGTCACTTCTCCCAGGTTCGCCCAACCGTTGCAATTAGACCTCTGTAGTAACTATAGTTATCAAGTATTAATAATTGTATTTGTAAATTTGGATGTAAAATAAAAATATATCTTTTTAAAAACTCAACCCAGCCGAAAATATATACAACTTATATATATGCGTGTGTGTGTGTGTNTTACACAGAAAGTAAATCTAATACAAATTTTTAATAACAAATTCTAAAGTGCAAGCACATACACACACATAAATATGTATGTGTGGGATTTAAAAAAAAATTAATTTTAGGCTTGAGGAATCTTCAGCAACCTCATGTATATTCTACTATATATATTCAAGTGTGGTTGAGTGAATGTAATAAAATGTATCTCCAGTGCTGAAAAATAACAGAAATGCAGATTCTAGATTCAACAAGTTACTACAAGAACATTCTAAATGAAGGGGATGAAATCAAAAAAAGAAAAAATAAAGTACAGGGAAGCAATTTGCATCGATTATACTTTATTACACGTTATGCTTAATATGAAAATAATACATTTAAATTTTTTTTAAAGTACAAACAAATAAATAAGCATTATTGTTATTTTATGTGTATTAGATTAATATCTGATGATCTTCGTGCTAGACCCTATCAATCACATACAAGACAAAAACCAAATATCCTCCTCGAGAGGAAATATATTCCACGTTTCATAACAATTTCAATCATAAGACCATTATCTTAGTCATCAATCTTCCTCAATATGTGCCAATCTGCAGATCTTACCAATTCCTTTCATATAGACCGCCACCAACTATTTCCTTCTCGCCTACCTCAACATCAATTCTTCCTTTGATAACTTCCGCCTCCCCCTCCCTCCTATACAATGATATTTGGTTCACCATAGAAATTGAAAAGTATAGATGCTTGGTTTTTTCTTAGATATGACTGACGAGCAATGACTAAGACATCCTGGTCACTATATGGAACCCAATACAGAATACCCATGGCTTTTAATTGCCTAATGAAACACAGGTTATGACATCCTCTCAACCGAAAAATTAACTTGGGTACGGAATGAAGAGTATATTTACTTATCATTCAAATTTGTAACCAGAACTGCCGAAAATAAAGCCGTTAAAATATTAAACAAAAATAATTACCTAATGGAATTCATCAATAAATTTAAGAACAATTGACTAATCTTCTAAATAAAGATTTTTAAAAAACAAAAACAGAAACCGTAGATTGAGAGTCCTTATGGTAGATGTAGAGCTTGATTGGCAGATTAAATAAGATACATTTCAGCTAACCCCCCCCCCCCCCAACAACCCAAATATTCGGTGTTTGGCCGAATATCGTCCAGCAGAAGAATAGGCCTTTTTCTATCATTATTTATGCCGGGATCGATAGCGAACTTTCGCTTCGATGTCAATGGTCCAATATTTTAGGGTATTCTTCTGCTGTGATAGTTCGACCTTAAATCAGAATCTCGAATTACACTATACCCTTGGCTGTCCAGAAAACTATTATCATAACTTTCTTTAGATGGAGATCAGGTTTTATAAATGTATTTGGTTTCTTGTCAGCCGATAACCACTGATATAATCGTCTAAAATTATTCTACAAAACCCATTATCCGTCTCAGGTGATTATCCTGCCTGGAAAGTGTTAGTTTTTTAAGTAAAAAGCTAAAGAAGATACACCTGTTAAGCAGCTTACCTTATTGGCTTCTGTAAGCTTATGAGGAATCCATTTATCAAGTTTTTTACATTTCCCAGTCGATGGTGAGAATTCCAAGCAAAAGTTGGAGAAATGTTAACCTACCTCAACAAGTTAGGCGAGGTCCAATTCAATTATTCTTCAATCGATGACCTTTGGCCGGCCAAAGCGCGAATCATCTCATCGCTAACAAGAAATTTGACTAACCAAAATTGTACCCTCCGCTAGGAGAGGGCATCTTTTTAAAAAGTGGAGCATATTTTTTCGGGCAGCTTCAGTCCCTTTTAAACCGAGTTTATACTCATAAAACAAAATTGACCTGGGTAGTTATATATAGTAAACCTCTATTTGTAAAGTATTCCTGTTTTTATGTAATTTTTGTGTATTATTTGCCAATTATTTATGCAGAAAATAAAATATAAATAAGTTAAATCAACAGATCTATTTTAAAACAATTTGACCTCAGACAGAACAACAAAAATTTGTAACAATGGGATAATCGTAAATCAGAATGTGACGTCAGGTTTACTCCATTGGGGAGTCTATTTCATAATTTTTATATATCACTGATATTCGTCTGATTTTTTTCTTTTTCTAGGAGAGCACCTTTGCTTCCACATAATACAAACCAAATTTTAACAGGTTTAAAAAATCAATATAAAAATTTCATAAGAACGTATATTAATTATTTTGTTTACTAAAATCAGCTGATTTATTCTTTGCCATATAACAGCCTTTGTGAGGTTACTATTTAATCTTATCTAATAATACAATTGCCTTTGTTGACATTACTCGAGCCTTCTGTTTGTTTCCTTTCTCCTTGTTCTGGTTATTTTATTAAATGACTTTTATATTGAAAACTTTATTTTTACTAGGATGAGACTTTTTAGTAATAAATTTTTTTAAAGTATGGTTACTGTTGCTTCAAAATGACTGAGCAGTCAATTACAGAGAGGTTGAATGGTCTCTTAGAAGAGCGTTTGTTTTCCTCAAGAATTAACGACCCCAGTCTTCCCTTTCACTGTAAGTCTGAATATTAATTAACAAACTTTTTTTCACTACTTGTTTATATTTCAGCTCCTGTTCATTAACGTATATGTATATATAATTGTTTTGAGGTACTTATATATTGGAACTCTTTTTATCATAGTCAATTGATCCTTAAAAAGAATGTGAGGATAATATGAAGTATATATTTTTTTTTTGTTATTGACCTTCTCTACTTAACAATTTCATCGAAGCACTTCACTATTATTTTTAAGTACCTTTCATTTTTTTTTTTATTATAAAAAGGTTAATTATGCAGTCTCATCAGCTTTTTGAAGCTAGTATAATTTAAAAATTATTTATATATTTTATAAGCCCAGTTTATTTTATTTTAATAAATTTTAGAAAGAGTGGTTGGTCTTGTTATTAAAATAAAAAAGGATAATTTCACTTTTTATGTGTTTTTCATTATTTACTCTGTCCTTCAGCTTAGATATGTCTTTTCATAGTAGTTTTCTTGCTACTCTGATACTTATTGTTATTAGTATTTATTTCTTAACATTTGAATCTCCAGAGACATTTGCTGGCCGTAAGTTGAATACTAAAACTTAATATTATCTGGGCTGTTGAAGATTAAAAATTTGCCCTTGCCATCTTCCTTTTTCATCATAAATTGCTCATTATTCATAATAGTTCTTGTTGTGATAAATATTAACATAACTGATAACCTTGCAAATCATGAAGAAATGGAAGGTTATTTTTTATCATCAGTGTTTCATGTAATGCAACTAGTGGACCACTTATTATTAACTCATATTTATTAATCTCATTTCATGGATGTTCCTCTGAAGTCAAAACAAGATTTATTGTTTGAAATAGTTCTGCAATATCTCTCATGGAAGGGTGAGTTTATCAGGTTTCAATAAGTTTTCTATTACTCTTTTTAATTAATTCAAAATAATGCTTATACTTTTCAAATTTATAAACTGTTATTATGTTTGGTCTACTTTAATATTTTTCTCTTATTTTTTATATTTTTCACTAAACCTTAAAGGAATTTGTTATTAGGTTCTAAATATATGGTCATCAATTTAATGTATTTATTTTAAAAATTACTTCTTATGAAAGATTATATCATACAGAAATAGTAAATAGTATATCATACAAAAACATTTTTTTCTCAGTTTTCTAAGACATAATATGCATAGTTTAGTATTTCTTTGTTAGTGGTAATCCAAATGAAGAATTAAGAATGACACACTACAGATAAGCTGATTCTTTTTAAAGATTAATAATAAGTATTTTCTTAGTGACTCCTAGAGTATTTCAGTCGCAATATTCATTCTATATATTTTAATATATATCATACACACTAAGTTAGGGAATACTGTGTATTTACTAGATTTCTTTTTAGTCTATTTTTTAGTTCTCATGCTAACTTTGTTCTGCTCAGTTTATATTATCAAGTGAATTTTTCAAGTAAAATGGTATTTTATTGTTCACAAGTATACTTCCAATAAATATAGAATAGGTAATTTTAACATATTGCTCTTGGTTATTTTTTATTACTTTTTAGATAATATTATTATACCCAGTTTACTTCACCTTTGTAGAGATTTTGTAAACTCCTTCCTCATAATGTTTTACTTTCATAATTATGGTCGATTAAAA
Source organism: Oncopeltus fasciatus (assembly GCA_000696205.2). Taxonomy (NCBI): domain Eukaryota; kingdom Metazoa; phylum Arthropoda; class Insecta; order Hemiptera; family Lygaeidae; genus Oncopeltus; species Oncopeltus fasciatus. The sequence goes on from KZ809612.1 coordinate 24,949, forward strand.
CAATTTATAATATAGTTATGATGTGAGAGGTATTGAAAGAACTAATATGTGGTTTCATGCAATTCTAAACATTAATTTTGTAAAATATTACTTTCAGTGACATAAAAAAATGTCTTAAGGTTCATCATTAATGAATGTCATAAAGAGAAATGCTTAGTAATTTTCTTACTTATACAATTTTAAAGGCAAAACAATTTTCAATGTTTGAACTGTGCTGCTAAAGTCTTAAAAACTATATTATTATATGTTCACGTAGGCTTCCACAGTCATCAGATGTATGTAAAGTTTTTTCCGGGTTGGACCGTGTAAAGTTTTTGATGGTTGCCGAGCTTTCGCACATCATGTGATGGCTTCTTCAGGGCTGAATAGAGAATGAGAGCTGTCTTCAGAGATTTTAAAAAAAATATCAACCAATGGGAAGGCATTGGGCGAAGCCTGTCTT
>KZ809612.1:28113-47716 GCA_000696205.2 Oncopeltus fasciatus
CCCATGACCCACTTCATTCATTTTAAAAATATTATAGTTTTTTATTTGTCCTTTTAGGACTTTTCTATCCACTGAATCAATTTAAAAAAATATTAATATAGTTTTTTTTGCAATTAATTTAATATAAAATTTATTTCAATTAAATTTAATTATCTTCATAGGACTTTATCCTTTATATATTAGTAATCATTTTTTGTTTTAAATTGTTCTACTTATCTGAAAATATTATTATTTTATTTATTTATTACAGTTAGCCGGAGATTTCAATTTCACGACTGCCTTTTACAAAGAAATTGTACATTATGGTATCAAAACTTCCTTATTTGATGTTGTGGTAAGCTTTTTCAATTAACCTTGTATTCATACTTATTTATATTATACGTCTGTGTGTGTGTGTGTGTGTGTATAATTCTATCAGTTTGCATTACTCATATTGTGATATGTGGCTGATAGAAGAGAGGGGGAAAAAAAAGAAGAGAAAGTATAGATAATTGATAGTTAAATATAATTATCTTTCTCCCTTTCTCATCTTTCTTTGTTAATTTCTGTTTCCAAATGCCTAGTTAGTTAAATGTTCACTAAAAAAACTCTCAAGAGTCTATTTTATCAGCTCAAATTCAAATATGCTTTGCTTTACTCATTATTTTAGTATGAAAATTATTTAAGTGATAGATTTACTCTTTAGGAATTGATATTTTTAATGCTGACAAATATCCTCGGTCATGGGAATTCAAGATGTTTGAAATATTAGTGACCTAATCCTCTCTTTAACTGTGAAATATATTTATTTTCAAAAGTAAAGGAATTTTTTTTTAAAAGCTAAATAAATGTAACTTAAACTTTTAATATTAGTATACTTTCCAGTAAAGTAAAGTTGATTGTTCTCTCAGTCATAAATAAAAATGTGTTAGTAGCTTGATGCTCCCTTTCTTAGGTAAAGCTATCATTTCACCTCCAGGGAACTGGAATAATAAGATATACTTAGAGAGATACCTCCAGATTGCAGATACTCTAACTTCATGTAACAACTTGTCTGTTATTTGTCTATTATCCAAATTGGAATAAAATTGGAAAGGAAACTTTTCTTATTTATATTATAAAATAGTTACTAAGTAAATGTTATTTAAAACCTAGTTTTACACATAATATATTTGACCAGCATTATTTTCTCTAAATTGGAAAGAAGTGCTATCTAATAAGGAAACTTGATTTTATGTCCCAAACAATTTCTAAATTTTCAGCATTAGCTCATTCTCAAACATTACAAACTTGCATCTCCCCATGGGCCCAGTTGGGCCAACAACACCACCTGGTAAAAAAAAAAAAAAAAAAAAAAAAAAACTAGAAGAAACCTAAAATAGTAAGCTGAATTAAAATAAATGCAATAGACAAAGGAACTCGGAAAGTTAGTACGGTGCTTCAGCCTGGGAAGAGAGAAGAAGTAGTGAAGCACATATTGCAGTTCACAATAGATGTTACAGCTTTACAAGAGATTCGACGTAACGGGCTAGGCAGAATCAATAAAAAAGATTATATGGCGATGTTCCGTGCTGAGAATATCAATAAAGGTAGAAATTGTATTTGATTCATTGTGACAGGAAAAGCAAGACAGAATAAATTATCATTTGAGCCAGTTGATCTAAGGATTTGTAAAGTGAGACTGTGGGGAAGATAGAAATAAATTACCTTGAATTCTGTGTGTGTACCAACTGAACACAGTGAGGACGAGATAAAACTTGAATTTTATCAAGATCTCAAAAGGACGTTTTAGGCAATACAAAAACAATAAGGGTGATTGAATGTACAAATAACATAAATACATATATTTTGTCTTCTGGTTCAACGTGCTGAGGAGCATTGAAATATGGGGTCACACCTTCGAGTACCTGGGGGTGGAGGTGAATTCTGAAAATAAAATTGATGCTGTGGTAAGCAGTAGGATCATGACTGGAAACCGAGTGTACTATACCAACCTAAAAAATTTTCGAGCATCGCTAGTGTCATGAGCAACAAAGATTACTTTATATAAGACTTTAGTAAGACCTGTTGTAACTTTGCAGCAGTGACAATTAATTTGTACAAGCACAATTAATATGTGATTATTTTTAAAAGAAACATATTGAAAATTTAAAGAGCTGTTTTTTGAAGTGGGTGGAAGTATCAAAAAATTAGGAGTTTATGAACTATATATCAGCGGCAACATAGTTATTTTTATTAAAACTAGGTGCAAAGAATGTTTAGGCCAAGTGGCTAGAATTGACATTAGCATGCACTTTGTAATGTAAGTGGAATTCCAATGTTTAATTAAAGATGGACATTAATAAGAGCAAATGACAAATTGTATAATATAAGCCAGGTAATATAATTAGTAAAATAGGTAAGATCACTAAGCTTGGCCAGGAAGAAAGTGTGAATGAAGTGCTTAGTTACATTTATAAATATCTTTCTTAATAAACACTTTTTGTAAAAATATTGTAGAAGATAAAATTATATTTTACACCTGTTATGTTCTATGAACTTTACTCTAATAGAAGATATCACAATTATAAATTTGTCTTCTCGAAAACTTCTCTTTTCCTTCATCCACTTTCAACCAACCATGAATTTGTAGTATAGTGCTTAATACTGACGTTGGTTTCTAATATTTGAAAAATTTTAGACTCTTACCAACACTCAAAATTACCTTCTTAAATTTGTAAAGTTTAACATTGATGATTTAACTGCATGTTTTTGTAAAATTTACTAAGAGTTAAAATTTAAAATATTAGTTATATACTCCTTTACAATATATAAATTCTATAAATTACATATATTTACCTATTATGTTCTAGTTTTATTCTTGTCTTTAATTAACAAAGATATTTATTATTTTCAACTCATTCAACATTTTGCAAAAATATGCTTAAATGCTGAGTTTGATATCTATTTAAAATTGTAGACTAGAGTGAATATAAGGAAATATATGTGTGTGTACAATTTTGATTAATTTATTTGTAGCTTTTCCAAAGCAAGAGGACCTGTAAAAAAAATTACTTGGATATTTTTCCTATCATATTAACAGCAGGAAATCAATAATTACTTTAACACTCTATACAGCAATCATTATTTATGCATATTCCTTTTAGCAGTAGAAAATGGTAGGATTATTGATAACACTCATTATTTGAGAGATTATTTGCTAGTAATTGATTAAAAAGACTAATCGTATTTGTATGGTTTTATAAATATAGAAAAATTCAATGAAAATTGTTCTAATTTTCTGATTATTTTAAATATATCTCCATCTGAACCTTTTATGAAGTTTTTAAAAAACGAGGAGCAAGAGAGGATGAATTTGTGAGTTAACTAGAAAAGTGTTAAATTGCTTACTTCTTCGCAGAAGTCCAGTGACTTCAGATGCTCCAACTTATGTAAGAATTAAATATCTCTAGACTAATAGAGCTTTGTTAAGCTTTTTTCCTTTGATATTGCCATTATGAGTTCCAGCCAGCTCTAGAGACTGAAACTGTGTGAAACATATTTCTGCTGTGAAAAATAATTTCAATTTCAAGTATTTTCCTTATAAAATTATAAATAAATAAAAACCAATAATTTTTTTAAACATACTAAAATATAAATAACTAAATTGGTATTTTCTCACTTACTAAATTATTACCAGTCAATGATTACTGACAAAATGGCATTTTTCAGTAATTATATTTAAGGTATTCATATAATTTTACATAACTAGGTAGAATATACATGCATAACCCTTTTCAGCAATTTATCAAGATACTAAAAGAGAACAAGAGCATTAGAAAATTGCGGTGTAAATTGTGCCTTAGAATTTTATATGCAATGTTAGCTATTAAAGAAGTCCCTCTGCCATTCTGTACACAAAATGTATTTACACTCGATTCTTCAAAATAAGTCTCTTCTCAGGAGAAAATTAAAACTTGACTGTTATTTTGTATTATAAAGTTTTTCATTCATTATTTCAGATGGCTTCCTTATCACGTTTTGTTGTCCTCCAACTTTTTTATGGTCTTCTGCAGGCTAATCACTGGATCATTGTGGCTGTAAGTTGTTATTTTCTTTTCTATTATTTATCACTTAACGTTTTTTTTACCTAAATAGAATATTTTTGTTTTAGCTTGCAACTGTGGCAACATGCTGTTTTTCTGTATTCAAAGTATACATGTTTAATGTAAGTAAAATTACCTTGGTATTTTCTTTTTTACTTTCCCTATTGATGTTGATGTTCATAACTTTATTGAGTATAAGTTATTTACATTATCTTAATATTTACATGTGTGGTATACCTAACATGTAACTTTAAATAATATATATACATGTAAATACAACCTTCATATAAGTTAACAAATTATATCTAATATGAAAATTTGAAGAAAAAAAAATCATTGGCCAGAAATAAAATATTTAAGTAATAAAATACATTATTATATATTAATATAGTGATGAGATTTGTTTTTGATGTTACTTTGGGTTTTAACTGTCTGTATGTGTATCATTTTAAATATAGTCTTGTCATTGACACTAGATATTTTCGGATTTTTGTACATTTGTGAAAAATATCTCTATGGTAAATATGTAGTGTTTGATAAGGGGTGTAGAAAGTTCTTTGTGCATTACTGAAATTTTTCTATAGCGAGGGTAGTTATTTACCATAGAGAGACAAAAGTTTTGTTTGATTTGTAGTTTTCTATAATTGGTTTTGTAGGTTGAGCTCCAGACTGGACAACCATAGCATAGCGTTGGACGAATTACAGCATAAAATAAACATTTCATATACTAAGTGAGGATTTTTTCGAAACAAAAAATATAGAGCAGATTAATTTCATTGCTGCATATTTTTTTTTTTTTTTTTTTTTTCAGTTGACTTATTCTGTAGGCATCAAACTTCTATCTAGGGTAACGCCTTAGTATTTTACATGAGAGGACCATGGGATTGATAGATTATTAATTTTGAGCATTACATTTATTTTAGGATGCCTTATTGTGAAAACGATATCTTGGTTTTTATTTTTATTTTCTATTGTGTGAAATACCTATAATTTTACTAAAATTTGTTTGCGCTCTGTTAACTATTGTTTCGATTTGAAATGTGCTGGTATATATTGGTGTGTCATCTGTGAAAAGTGATATATCTGCTTTTATTAGTTTTGGTAGATCATTTATATATATAGACTGAAAAGTGTTGGGCTTAAGTAGGAACCCTATGGGACACCTGCTGGAATATTTTATAGCATTGAGGTGTGCAGGAATTTATGATTTCGGAAAAAGTTCTATTAGTCAAAAAAGATAATATTGTGTTAACAATGGAGTATTGAGCTTGAGAAGTTAGTAAATTAGGCATCCGTACCAGACCTAATCAAATGCATTCTCAATATCAAGGAGTAGCAAACCTATGTGTCTTTTCTCGTTAAAGTTCTTCATAACAGTGCCTGTCAGACGAGCTAGTTGAGTTATAGTAAAATGTTTAGGCCTAAATCCCAACTGTTCGTTTATTAGAATGTAATTTTCTCTTAAATAGAGAGTAAATAATTCAAATATTTTGATGTGACACATAGTAAGCTAATTTTGTCAATAGTTTATGGGTGCAGAGGTGTTTTTGTTTGGTTCAGATATTACTATTAGTTTTGCTCTTTTCCAATCTGCAGGAAATTATCTAAATCTAAGAATACTATTAAATATTTTTGTAATAACTAGTATGCCTTATCTTGATAAATTTTTTATGAGAGTGGGGTGTATATTATCGAGGCCTACTGCTTTTCAGGGAATTTTTTTCTTTATGGTTTGGGCTACTTCTTTAGGAGTGATAGGTTTGAACTGATTGATTATAGGTTTTTTTAGGTATGAGATTACGGCTTTCTCTATTTAGTGAGTGTGGTGCAAGGAGCCAAGATATGAGCAAGTAAACATTGTGGAAGTGTTGGGCAAGAACAGCTTTATCTTGATTTGTGTATATAAAAGTGTTACCTAATTTAAGGGGAGGGATGGTTTTAGAAGCTGATTTAAATTTTCTGTTCAGCTTCCAAAGATTTCTCGGTTTTATTGTTTTCTTTTATATTTGCCAGTTTTTGTTTCTCTAGATATTCAGTCATGACTAGCAGAGTTGTTTTAATTTTATTAGAATGTTATGGGTGTGAGTGCTTCTTAATTTTTCAAATTGGTTTTTTATATAACTTATTAATTCAAAATAAGGCAGTAGTTCTGTTCTGATATTTTGTCTGGATTTTACTGAAGGGCTGCATTTCCGGGTTGTTTCATGTATTAATGTATTTAATTTATTAATATTTTCATCTATTTTGTCAGGGGAATTAATTAAAGGATTAATGTTAATTGATTTATCAATAAGGCTTTTATATTTTTTCCAAATTATTTTGTTATAAATAAATATCTCTTTGAGATGTGTTATGGTTGGTTGCCCTAGTAAACAGTAGATAACTGAATTATGATCTGAGCTGATACAGCTGAGAGACAGATAGGGGACAGTTAATTAATGTTCTTAGTGAGAGTGAGATTACTTATGCTAGGTTAATGATTATTTTATGGTGGGAAGTGAGTAGGTTCAGACGGTGTATGTATTTGAATATTGTGTCGTACAGCATATGATAATAAGAGTTTGCCCTTTCTATTGTTATTGTGACAATTGGATTGAGTATTTTTTACATTTAAGTCACCAGCAATTATTATTTTATCATTCAATTTTCTTAAATCTGAACATAGAAGTTTATTTTGAGGGATACAATTTGGAATGATTAATATGCTTCTATTTTTAATGAGTACTTTTACAACCACGGCTTCAGTGTATTTAAGATTAGTTATGTTTAAGTATTCATGTATAATTTCACTTTTTATTAAAATCAAAACTCCTCCTCCTTGCCTGTTTCTATCTTTATGGCATATTTTATAATCTGGAAAAGTAAATTTGTCTCTATTATTAAAATGTGTTTCATTTATTGCAACAATATGCAGATAGTTAAGTATGATAAAATCTTTAAATTCTACCAATTTATTTCTTATTGATTGGGCTTTCCAACTCATTAGTTTTAGTTTAGATATGTTAGTGCTGGCCATTATTATATTTAAACACATAGAATTTATATTGAAATAAATATTTATATAATATAAATATTATAAACTACTGTGTTTTTTAGAATTTTTTGGGGTTTAATCAACATAAGCAGATAATATAAAATAGTATTTCCTAGTATAGTGTTAAGTATTTTTGTGCATTTGAAATATATTGGCAGTGTAAATTAGTAGGGGAGAAATAAAAACATGTTGTCTTTCCCTTATCTAATTGTTTATACTGGTAGGTTATAATCAGTTTTATGTATATGAGTTTATATAATTTACTTTTCAAATTTTGGTAGTTGGTAAAATTTATTGAAAACTAATTTGTATAAGTTTTCTTGTGAGAAAGTGCAGTTTGTGAAATAAAATTAGCATGGATAATTATGTTACCAATAAAAGTGAGTACAAAAGTAATGTTTTCACATGTTATATAGTTATTATTTTCATATTCTTGAGTACTATGCATATATTTATATGACATCATTATTTTAAGTAGAACAATAGCAACTATTAATCAAATAGTGACATTATTCCTTCAAATATTATAAAACATTATGACATACCATCTTGTTCCATGTTCATTTTTTTATTATTATTATTATTTGTTTGAATGTCTTGAGAATTTTCGGTAGGTTAATTGAGAATAGATGATCTTTTATTTGCTTCAGATAGTCCGAAATTGATATGTCGTTACCCTTCTACTGAAAAACAGAATTTGGCCACTTTGCAGTAAGTTTTAAATTCAAATTTCTTTAATGAGAAGTATATGTTTTGTTGTTGATGGGTTGTGTCTCCCACTAGTTTGTACATAACAGGATTAACTAATTTCTTTACATTTTTCACACATTTTGGTGGAGTGTTCCCTGGTTGGTACCTCATACATTTCGTTTTGTTTTTTTGTGACAGTTTCAGGAGACAAGAAGAAATTGTTGGCAGTGTAAGTGCATATGTATTTTCTAAAGAGCAATCCAAATGGATAGTTCAACATTTGGTTCTACTTTCTTATTGATTATTTGGTGAATTGAGTTGACTTTTATTTTGTGATATAATCATGAATCACAAATTCCATGCTAGGGGAAGACTTTTTAATACTTATTTTGGTTTTATCTCTGAATTTGGTGTATATATGTGAAATTCCCATTTTTTGGGAGCTATAAATTCTTTTCACAAATTATTAAAGTCATGTGAATAATAGGTAAGGAAAAATGTTTTGTTCTTTTTGTATTTGATATTAATGTTTTCAGAGAGTTTTGCTTTTAGTTCACTAAAAATGGTGTGTAGTTTTCAAAACTTCTGCTTAAAAAAATGCTAATTCTTTAAAGGCTGGGCTGCTACTACTTTCTCTTTTGTTGTAAGAACTACTTATAGAAGCATGCATTATATATACTAGATTTAAATTCTTGTTGTCTTCTATAAGACTTCTATTTTTGGTGTAAAAAAATAGTTTCCTTAAATTAATTTGTCTACTTTCATGATNTTCACTAAAAGTGGTGTGTAGTTGTCGAAACTTTTTTTTTTTTTTTTTTTTAGCTATAAATTCTTTTTATAAATTATTAAAGTCATTTAAATTATAGGTAAGGAAAAATGTTTTGTTCTTTTTGTATTTGATATTAATGTTTTCAGAGAGTTTTGCTTTTAGTTCACTAAAAATGGTGTGTAGTTTTCAAAACTTCTGCTTAAAAAAATGCTAATTCTTTAAAGGCTGGGCTGCTACTACTTTCTCTTTTGTTGTAAGAACTACTTATAGAAGCATGCATTATATATACTAGATTTAAATTCTTGTTGTCTTCTATAAGACTTCTATTTTTGGTGTAAAAAAATAGTTTCCTTAAATTAATTTGTCTACTTTCATGATCAACAAATGTAAAAATTTTGTATGAATACTGAGAACTTGAAATTACAAATGTGTTGATTTTAATAAAAATAAAGAGTATAATACAGGTAGATTTGCTCGTGCAGAGGCAAAGAGAAGGGAAAGAAAGAACTTTGTCTTATTTTACTAAAAATAACCCAAAAAATTAAATTACATTTTATTTGAAATTTCAAAATAACCCAAAAAATTAAATTACATTTTATTTGAAATTTCAATTAAGTATAATTGAAATTTGTGGAATGGGTAAATAAATTTTTGAAATGTACATTAAGAAACTAATATAAAAGGGAAAAGAAGATTTCTTACAACTATATACGTCATGTTCACGTAGGCTTCCACAGTCATCAGATGTATGTAAAGTTTTTTCCGGGGTTTTACCTGGAAAAAACTTTACATATATACGTCATGTTTTCTTTTCAGGTATTAGTGTAGTAGATTTTGGTATTGCAAGGTTCAGTCAAGGGGCATCAACCAGGTAACTGGTCGTGGGGTCTGTTCAGATCTCGCTATCCTGGTGCTGCAGGTTCAAACCCTACTGGGCAAGCTTTTATCAAAAAATAAAAACTTGTCCTTTGCCATGGATGTTTAGAATGAGATGGCAACCTGTAGACAGCCCCTCCTTCCTTGTAGATAGACCTCATTTGGTTGAAAGGGAGGCTAAACCTTTTTTTTTTTTCTTTTTTTAAGTGTAGTGAAGGTTATTGTCAATTATTGTGTATGGTACCAATTGTGTATATTTTTCTCTTCTGAAACAATTTTAATTTAATTTTGCATTTGAAAAGAATACAGTGCTTATTTTTTATTTGCATGGTATGGGGTGTTGATTGAAATTTTTGAAATGAGAATTAGTTACACAAATATAAAAAATAACTTTTAATTATATCTTATAAATGCTTATACCAGGTCAAGTATCATTCATATTCAATCTCTAAGCTATAGTTAAAAAAGGAGCCCATGAATGTATGTGGTGTATATATATATAGATAGNTGCTATATGTATACTTTTTCTTTTCCTGCTTCTGTTTAAGATTATATAAATGTTCTCTTTCTAATATGACATTACACGTGTTTAGTTACCTTAATTAGACTTAGAAGCCTTAGGCCTTCAATGGTCACTTTACCTTTCCCCAGACCCTACAGTTAAATGGATATTCAAGTAAATTCTTGCTAAGAACCTTTATGATTTGTTTAGAGAATATTTATATCCTTGTAGTGTGCCTTTGATTCTTCCTACATAACTGACTTATGTCTAAAGATTTTTTTCTTTTTATATTTAAAGTTGTTTATATTGAAACACAAACATTTTACCGCTAGGCATTATATTAGTTGAGACTATCACTCATTTTTAATATTTAGATTTGCTAATTACCTATTGTTTTAGTTGAGTTATGTAACAGAAGGGTGCTGTATGTTATAGTGGTCCACCAGTTCCCCACAGGTACTGTCAGTTATGTTGATCATTTCTTCCTTCATCCTGTCCTGGGGAGAAGTCTGGCTCCTCGACATCAAAGTTATTCCACAGGAGAGATCTGCTATTCAGTACCTTACTGGTGAGTATGTTTTATTTTATTATTCAGGATTATCACTGAATAGCAAAAGTAAGACCATATCTTTCAGATATTGTAAACATTCACACTGTATATTGTTTTATTAGATGATTTTAGTTGGAGTTCGGTCAAGGTAGATAAAAAAAAAATATAAATTTAAAAAAATGTATTTTTTTTTAAAAAATTTTCTGCCTACGTTTCGGCTTATATTGTAAGCCTTCTTCAGGGCTGTAGAAATACAATGTCATGAGAATACAATAATATAATACAAAATTACCATAATGTAAAGGGATATAAAAAGTATGAATGTAGAAAGCTATGAAAGAGAATTAAAAAAAAAAAAAAAAAAAAAAAAAAACCATGCAGACAACAACTTATTGAAAAAAAATTGAATAACATTAAAACAGTGATTTGCCACACCCACCTATCATGAAGATGAGAGAGGACGTCCTGTCCCTAAGTTCGCATTTCCATGACTGAGGGTACATATAATTTTTCCGATACCACCGTAGGAGGTAGAGGGGTTCCTCCACCCAAGGTAAGAGGTGGAAGGTACAAAGGGAAAGCGGCCTGTTTCAAAAGAGGGCAATAAAAAGGACAAAGGAAAAGTGGAAGGGGATTATTGGGAATAAGTAACTTTGGAACTGGGAAAAATGTTTTACAGATTTATTGAGAAGGGGGGCTGCTGGTTTTTAAAATGTTTGAATAAGTTGAGGAAATTTGTTCTATGTCCATTCTGCCGTTAACTGGATAATGTGTTGTAGGTTAATGTGAACAGTTTCAGACAAAAGGCATTTGTGTTCATAGGGTTCAGGGAAAAGAATGGTTATGTTCTGGAAGTCAAATGTATGTTCTTCATGAAAAACATGTTTAGTGAGGGCAGTTTTTATTAGTTTATTCTTTATGTCATTTTTATGGTTATTGATTCTACAGGAAATAGGGTTTTTGTTTGTCCAATGTAAGAACCATGGCAATTAGGTGTGGAACAGAGAATTTTGTAGACAACATTTGTTCTGTTAGGAAGGAGGATGGGGTCTTTGAGGGTGTTGTAAATAAATTTTAATTTGTTGTTGGTGGAAAAAGAAAGTTTAAGGTTAAGGAAAGTTTTTCTGAGGGATTTCTTAATATTTTCAGAAGTTTTGGAATATAAGGAAGAGAACTGAAAACAAGGTCGTTATTTTGGGGGAGGGGGATAGTTGGAGAAGTGGAAATAAAAATTATTTTACATTTTTTTTAATGGTATGAGTAGAAAAACCATTGGACAGCAGGATGTCAGTAACACATTTAATATTTTTGCTGTGGAATATCTTGTCAGAGAGTGTGAGTGATCTGTAGATGAGGTTTTTGGCCACAATAATTTTTGGATGATGAAGGTGAGATGAGTTGAAGTGGAGGAGACGACCTGAGTATGTATGCTTGGTATACCAGTCAGTGGAAATAGAGCCATTGGTGTTACGGATAATAAGGGTGTCAAGGAAGGGGAGTTGATAATCAGATTCCATTTCAATGGGTGGGGCATCTACCTCCCGGGGTGTGTATCGGAAAAATTATATTTACTCTCATTCTTGGAAATGCGAACTTAGGGACAGGACGTCCTCTCTCGTCTTCATGATAGCTGGGTGTGGCAAATCACTGTTTTAATGTTATTCAATTATTTTTCAATAAGTTTTTGTCTGCATGTTTTTTTGTTTTTTTTGTTTTTTTTTTTGTTATTTCTCTTTTATAGCTTTCTACATTCATACTTTTTAAATCACTTTACATTATGGTAATTTTGTATTATATTATTGTATTCTCATGACATTGTATTTCTACAGCCCTGAAGATGGCTAAAGATAATCTGTAAGCCGAAACGTTGACAGATTATCTTTTAAAAAAATACTTTTTTTTTTGGATCTACCTTAACCGAACCCCAACTAAAATCATCTAATCTACGATCAAAAAACTCTCCTTTTGTATATTTTTTGTTAAATTGAATGTAACTTTTTTAATGTCAGGGAAAAAGATAGCAGTCTTCTACTTTCAGACATTTAAAAGATCCAAGCATCACTTGGATGTTTTGAGTGTTTTTTTGTGTTTGTTATTTTGAAACCGGTTTCTCTAAATAAAATTAGGCTATTCACATTAATTACTTAAAATGTTTTTTTTTTTTTTAATTCATTTAATTAATCCTTCTAAGTCGAAAATAGGGTCTATTCAAAATTAAATACTTGTTCATCTCTATATTTGTCAATAAAAAAAAACCTATAGGTCATTTATATTATTTACTTATTAATAAAATGATCTATTATAATTATGAGTATATTTTTATTATTAATAATAGTACAAGAAAACAATTTTATGGTACAAAATATATGCAAAATTAATTTTGTAACCCTACTTGTATTTTCCTTTCTAGGAAGCAGACTTATTTTAATAAGGTCCTAATATAAAATTTGTATCCTTGCTAAACACAAAATAATTGTTTTCTCCAACATCTTAGTGTTCTTAGGATTCTTAGGCAAGTACCTATCATCAGAGGCAAGTACTGAGTTGTGTCTGTCCTAGTAAATCTTTTTTGAACTTTCTAGGATATTTCAACTCACAGTGCAATTGCCTTTGAGGATCATAAATCTTGAAAGCGCTAAGAAGTTAAAGAATATGTCTCATAGACATACAAATAAAAGTGTATTTATGTCCTATAATATTTTTAATTTATTTTCTATAACTTTGCACGAAAATTCACAAAAAGGGAGAAGAATGCAACTTGGTTCTTTGACTTCCTTTTTTTTCTTTTAAGTGAAACCTAATTTGGCATTAGAGATTCCTTCCACGTACCATTAGATTATTTTTGTTAATCTTTGAAGATGACAGAAGGGTTGTGGTGAAGATTAAAATCATTAATATTTTCATTACTATTAGTTTTATGGAAAACATTTGTACAATATAACATGTGAAAAATATATGTTCTTTGACATATTTATTTTGTTATTCAAATATCTGAAAAATTCAAATCTCTGAAATAGTGCAAATCATAATGGACATAATGTCTTAGTTGCTATATTCATTACATTAAAGTTGAAACTCCTATCTCCTCCCCTCCTGAGGCTTTGTTACTCTACTTTATTAGTATTTCAGATTAGATCTTACCTATTAGAAATTTAAAATAGATATTAACTCATTTTGTTCTTTGCTATGTGTTTTGATTATTATCTATGGTACAGCTGTGCTTTCTGCACATTTACATTTGAGCAGCCTCTCTGTTTTTCATAAAATATTTTCTCTCACTTTTCGAAAAAGAAAGTGTTTATTAAGGAAGAAGTTTGAGATTAAGGTTTAATATGGATGGTTGAGTAGCCTTCTCTATTTATTTCTAGCTGTTAAGGTAAAAGAACCTTACTAGCAAGAAATAAATAGAGAAGGCTACTATAACCAATAGTCTATTTTTTTTTGTATTTATAATGATACTGCTAACATGAAAAATACAATGAAAAAACAAGCTTCTTCATAGGTTTCAATGATTTTTTGTGGCATACATTATTACACAGTTAATCTCCTAAGCTATTTTACATTTCATTCATGCAATCCACAATTTTCTAATGTGTTTTTTATTGATTAAAGCTTAATTCATGAAATTTAGAATGTTTCTTGCTTTTCATTTTATTATCCCATCGTATCTGTTGTCAGTTTGTATCATAATACAAAACACATATATAATCAGAGTAAAATATATATAAAAATTTAAAAACTGTTTTAAAAAATTAAATAAATGGCCAAGATGAAGATGAGAGAGGACGTCCTGTCCCTAAGTTCACATTTCCATGACTACAGCCGAAACGTTGGCAGATAATACTTTATTAAAAAATACATTTTTTAAATTTGTGTTTTTTGGATCTACTTTGACCGAACCCCAACTAAAATCATCTTAGAATAATATCTACGATCAAAAAAACTTTCTTTATGAAGAATAAATTGTGTTATAATTATATTTAACTCACATTACATACTAGAAATATTTTCTTATCTCTAAAAGTAATGAACATATGGAAGAATTTTTAATTTGGTCTGGCCTTAAANCATTTGAACATATAAATAAATAGAGTTATTGCACACACAAAAAGATTTCAGATTTCTGAATGTTTGCAATTATTTTTTAGGGTTATAAAACACTTTATTGTAGCCTCTACAGTGGAATATTAAAAAAAAATTATAATTTGTTGTGTACAACTTAAGATATTTTTGTGAATTAAAGAAAAGTTCAAATAAATTTAATTATTTTTTACTTAAAATATATTTAAAAGTAAGGATTTTAGATTCTTTTAAAATTTTTTTTTTGTAGTATTATAGTGTTTTTTATGTATACTTGCTTGATAAGTAGATTATCCTAGTGTTTCTCTGAAATTTTTCTTATTGCTTTATCATTGTTTCTCATTTTCTGTTAAGTCAGCAGTCAGCTTCTGCTGTTCATGTCCAACCTTCAGTTCATTTTTCATTTACATCCATCTGCTATTGTGCTTCATGATGTGTAAGAGATTCTTACTTTTCATTATGTACTAAATGATTTTCAATGATGTTATGATTAAGTAACATTGAATTTATTCATCAATTAGTTTACAATTAATTTCTCTTGACAATTTTTTTTTTTTTTTTTTTTACTATTTTTTTGTAATATCCTGGTGCTTTGTATGAATTAATCTTCAAACACTTTGTTAATATTGAAAAAGTAGAAATATGTTTTGTTCTTTTTCACTGAAATGAAACTCCTCACTCTTTGGCTTAATGATTAATAAAATATTTCATAAATCATTTAGGAAAATTTTTCTATTTAGGTTGAGAGTTTACCTGACCCCTAAACTTTAATTTAATGCTTTTGAAGCCTCTATCATATATTTTTAGTTAGATTTTATTTGTATTATTTAAAAGCAAAATACAAGAATGTGAATGTTAAAATGTAAAATTCGGCTACTTTAAGCGGTTCTTTACCTACAACCGAAAGTAAAAGTTCTTTTAGACTATCAGCCTAAATATTTCATTTACCGCATGAAACTTTACATCAAACTCATATTAGTTGTTTGTTTGTTTTTTTAAGCATTTAGAAGTGTGGGTATATCTAATCTGAAATTCTAACATGACATAAATTCATCTATCCAATTTATCCTATTTTTTTTCTCCATTCTTACTGAATGAAACTTTACATACACTATTAAAGTAGTTATTCAAAAATACTTGCTGCTAATTAGTGATCTTAAAATAATTTTAATTAACTTAAAAGGGATTAGTTTAGTATTGTTTTTGCCCCCCAGTAAAGTTTGTTCATTGCTAAGGGGGAGAGAGTTGCTGAATTTTAAAATTTGATAAGGAACATTTATGTACTTCCTCAGATATAATTATTATTATTTAAATAAGCAAAATTTTATATATACTATTTAAATAGTTATTCAAAGATACTCAGCTGAATTAAAAATAGGATTTAACATGAAAACTTCACCTAAAAAAAAAGTTTCATTTACTACCAAAATTAGTTTGCTAGGAGTGGAGGTTTACATAGAACCCAAAATTTGATTAGAAACTTTTTTTAGTGTTTGCAATTATTCACTGAATTTTGGCTATAACATTAAAACAAAATTTTAATTATCTACTTTGTGATATAGATTTAAATTGAGAGAGGGTTTTTCTGTAATTCAGATTTTAAGTGTGTGTGTGTATGCATGTTTGCATGTGTGTGTCTATGTGAATATATGCTATTGTGCTAATATTAACTACTTTGTTGGTGTTTCAGGGATGACAAACCCAGACGAGAGGGCTCCACTGATCCGAAGTTTTCTACACAGCCACCCACCCTATGACTTGATGTCTGATTCTATTGGTGGAACATTTTATTCTCCAGTTGAATCTCCTCAAGGTAATGAGCATTTATGAAAATTCAGAAATTATTCAGACAATTTTAAATGCCAATTAATTATTGTGTCATTAAACAGAGAAGAGGAGTGCCTCTTTGCCTGACCATACTTCTGTTTTTCTACTAAATCTTTTTCATTGTGGATTATCCTTAAAAATATATTAATAAATAGAAGGAATGGTAGTGGAAGAGTAGGGAGTATAAGCACAATGGTTATTCACAAAAACATATGATAGAAGGAATGGAAAAATAATCTTTGTATTTGAGTGGTACTATTTTATTAATATTTGGTTATTTCCAGGGTCAGATGATGAGAGAGAGGACGGTCCAATCAAGCAAAAAGATCTGGTAAGCGTTACGCTAACAGCTAACTTATTAAAAATAATTATTTTGACAAACCTGATTATTCTCACTTTTTATTAGTGTTGTTTCTCTGTCGAAATGTGTATTCTGTAGTAGTAGTAAATATCTTGGCAGGAATAAGTATTGGCTTATTTTCTGTAGCCAAAACTTTCTCCCAATGTGTCGGCTACAGGATATAAGTAAAGTGATAAATAATAAAAGATAAAAATAATGCCTACATTTTGTCTCTTAAAATAATTTATTGAATAAGCTCATATGTTTTTGGCTACGAAATAGTAGCTATTCGAGAAAACTGGAGCAAAGATCTCTGATGTTCTTGGTGCTTAGACATGCACTCAACTCCTCAGTTTGTGTCTCTCAAATTCAAGGATTGGCAGATTTTTGCTTTAATGCTCCTGAAAATGGGTATTTTGTAACCGAAGAGGTTCAAACTTATTTAATAAAATATAATAAGAGAAACAGGAAGGTGTTTTTATTAAGTTTAACCTTAAAACTGTCATAAAAGATAGTAAGTATTTGAAACAGTTTATTAATAACCATATAAAGTTATTTATTATAATAAATGATACAAAAAGTGAGAAAGCTCACATAGAAACATCGTATGATCAAGCAATGGTATTGATATTTGGAATAAGCATGGTTGACTGTAGTCTGACTGTGTGGTACAACAGGATTCTTGATAAGAATAAATTATTATATTGCTTACAATGGTGTTTATATTAGGAATAGAAAAAAACAAGAATTAGTTTCTTAATTAAAACATTTTGTCAAATAAGCCAAAATGTTGACATTAATACATAAATAAGTTACTGTAAGTATGGAGCCCGATGTGTCAAGTGTGGAGGAGCATACTTCACAGTGGGCTGACAGAAGTCTCGCAGTACACCTGCTGTCTATGCTCTCTGCCATAAAAGTCATCACGCCAATTATAAAGGTTGCCAGTTATACAAAGATCTAAAGCAACAGACTCAGCCCACTCTTACACAAATTGCAGCGCCTTCAGCTCGAAGACCTCCACCACCCCCTGCCAAAAAAAGTGAACTCAGGATTATCTTATTTCCAGGCAACCAGAGGAAGCAAGAGCTAGGTTGCTAGGTCAAGAGGAACCTCTTCCACAAAGCCAGCTTACCAAAAGGGAGTGACCTACCATCTCTCATGTTCCTCCTCCACCACCAGCATTTAATGACCTCCAAGCCACACTTCAGTCTTTCACTCTTTTGTACCCTCATCACTCCTCTTATATCCTCCTGAAAACAGTAGTCACAAATATGACTTCTTCCACAATGAAATGAATCCAATCCCTCTGAGTTCCTTTTCATCCTCCTTTGGAATGCTACCAGCATTCAAACACTTATAAATGAATTGAAACTGACTCTAGAAAATATAGCCGTACTTCTTCTTACTGAAGCATGACTAACAAAGAATGCAAAGTTCAAGAAACCAGGATTCAATATGTACCGAACTGATCACCCGGATGGACGAGCTCATGGTGAAACTGAGCTCCTTACTCACACTCATTATTTAATATCTTCCACTCCCACAGATTCTCTTCAATCTACTTCATGTATGGTATCCATCCAAACTTTGTGTGTCAATCCAATCAACTATCAGTGTCAATCCAATTGTCCTATCTACAGTGTACTGCCCTCCTAACAAATCCATCACCTCAGATCAGCTCCATTAACATTTTAAATCCTTAGATCCCCATTTCCTCTCGGGCAGAGGTTTAATGTGAAACACTTGCAGTGGGGCTCGAGAACGACTAACTCCCGGGGTCGTGCTCTGTATGGCGCTGTTTCCTCTCACAATCTTTCCACTTTAAGTCCATCATCTCTTACCTGCTGGCTCACTGATGTAAACCGTCTTCCTGATATCCTAGATTTTTTCATTTATAAAAATCTTATTCCCTTCCATCACTCCATAAAAACATTATATGAACTTTTCTCTGACCACAACCCTGTCCTCCTTGCACTGTCACTCACACCCATCCTTAGACAATTGCCACCAACCTTAATATATGGTCCCATTACTGGCCATTTTTTAGAACTCTTCTAGAAGAGTCACTTGACCTTCGAATCTCCTTGAAAACCTCTGAAGAGCTGGATGATGGTGTCCAGTTCTTTGCTGTTAAGATTCAGCAATGCCTTTGGAAGACAAACTTGAAACCCACCACCACCTGCTACACTGTAAATTTAGCTTCCTGATTCTATTAAATACCTCGTACTGGCTAAGCGTCAAGCTCGAACCCAGTTACAGAGGTACAGGCATCCCTCAGATTGTGGGGAGTTCAACCAGCCTTCCCATCTCGTTAAAACAAAAACTAAGTGCTTTACAAAATAATGCATTTAATGACCACCTGTCTAGCCTCTCTGCAGCAGACAAATTCCTTTGGACTCTACTACTCACAGGATTCTAAGATATGAACCTTCTGCCCCCTTGCATCGAGAAGATGGTTTTTGATATAATCAAAAAATAACTTTTTGTTAATATTTTGGGGAGTAGCGGTGTAGCCAGTGATCAGTATACACCTTTATATAGCACTCCGTCTTTCCAACTATAATATACGAGTTGTGGGAAAAACTGAGGTCTCAAACTCTACATACATTTGTAGTGAAGTGTCAGTGACATGTGAGTGCAGTTTCAGCTCGAATCGTCGCGAGGATCACATCTAAACAGTGAGTAAAGCGAACTATTTTTGTAGCCGTTATCCTTAACACTGGGGTCGACAGGGGAAGACCTGTCCGGCCCCCACCTCGCCGCGCTAAGCTCTCATAGCCTCCCTTATCTCTCTGCCTGTAGAGTAGGAGCCTCCGTTCCAGACTCTTAACCCAGCGTTACAGGTTCGAGACCAGGCCACTCTACTAC
>KZ809612.1:56073-88265 GCA_000696205.2 Oncopeltus fasciatus
TTTTTTTTTTTTTTTTTTGTTTCTATTATGAATATGAATTATTTTTAATACAGAATTTTTCTTTCTGTATTTAAAATTAGGTTACAAGAATTTTTTCTTTGATTTTCAAAAGTTTTATACATTTTCTTGTTCCTTATTTATATTTAAAAAGTATTTATTAATTTATACTCAATTAAGACCAAACAGTAAGTCAGATTAATAATGATATAGAATCTTTTGCATCTGTAATGCGAGTATCTGTATATTCTGTACATCTTCAGAATTCACCAAAACATAAGAAAGCACACATAGAGAAATATTCACCAAAAAACATAGTTATTTGCTTGAAATGTATATAATATTGAAAAGCTAGTTCACTTTTCACAATATTAAAACTTAAAAATTAATTTTCCAAGTGGTCAGGTAGATGAAGGTGATAAGCAACATTTTTCATGTAAAAAACTTCTTTAAAAACTTTAATGGCAGATTTTTTTGAGAAATTGGTTACTTTATTTATAACAGCTTTTCAAAAATAGAAAAATAATAACTTTTATTTAAATTTTAATTAACATATTTTTCTATAGGTGATATAGATGAACAATTTCAAACAAAATATTACTTATCACCTTCATCCACTTGACACTTACTATTATTAATTTAATTGATATTTCTATATAAGTTATTCATCAAACTGATATTTTTACAGGGACTAGTAGAAGCCCCATTGAGCACTGTCTTTGAAGTTCTTTATAAACGCCTGGATGAAATTCCTCAGTGGAACCCTACAGTCAAGGAATCAAGAGTCATAAAAGTAAAATTTAACTCTACAGATAATATAAAATTTTATATGGCTAAAGATTTAAAGTGGCCTTAAATTTTGTACCAACACTTTCACCATTATTAGATGCTATAAATTGGCTAATTTGAAGGCTGTTTTTGCAGATATTGGGGGTATATAGTGAAATTAAATTATTAAAAGTAGGAGTTTTTCAGAACATCCAAAAGTTTTGAAATAACTCACTAGGAGCTAAAATTTATATATATTTTTTCAAGCAAAATAACCTTATACTATTTAAATTTAAAACTCACATAGGTATTGATTTATCAGTGAAATCAAATGAACTAGATTTGGGGCTAGCCTGCTACCTCACGTTTGAATAATAATCGCTTGTCACTGTAGCAGCCAAAACATTTAAACTCTCAATTAAAACAATGCTCTATAAATAAATTATATTCAAATGATTTGAGTTGCTATTTAACAAAATCAGTTGTAGAAGTAGGAGGGGTTAACCTGAACCCCTACATTTTAATAGTATGTAAAATTGTTTGTTTTTTATGTGTAAATAAAATTAAATTCAACATATAGCATTGAAGTAATGTTTCTAAGATATGTTTTGCTTATTATTATTATTATTAGAAGTAGGAGTGTATTTACCACAATATATGACTACAAATTTTTCTTAGGAGGAATTCCTCCTAAGAAAAGTTTTTAACCTGTTGTATAAACAGGTTAAAAACAGGAATCCTTTGTCCCTAGTGTAATTAAGAGATTTATTTCCACTCCTTTATATTGAATAATAAGAGTTAAAAATAAGTCAAAGGACTTTGTAATTCTAATTATTATTCTATATTTAAAAATATAATCCAACAGTAAAAAGCAAATCAAATGGGCACATACTAAAAGCTAACACCATAAATACCAATTGGTGTGCTCAATACTCACTGAACGAGAGCTGTTGAACTAGTTAGGCTTCAGTGAAGAAATTGAATATTAGCTTAAAATCTTATTTTGTGAGGTGCTGTATTTACCAAGGAAGACTGAAATGTAGACTGAACTGAGCAGAAGCAGGTTGCATGATGGGGCAATTAGTGGGATTTTAAGCAGTTATCATTGCTAGTCTATCCAGTGGGGACTTCATAAAACAATGTTTTCATTGATAACATAGTTATCATTGTATTGATAGCTTATTAGTCTTATCATTGTCATAATTATTATATTGCTAATTTAATTAGGGATCAGACATGCCAATATACATCAGTAACTCCTGTTTTGTTAATTTTTTTTAAATTATACATTGGTTTATTAGCTTTAATAAACTTGTTTAAGAAATGTAAGATTGACTACCTTAAGGACTTGGGGATTTGAAAAATATATGCACTAGCCTCTGGTGGGAAGCTTAAAAGGATTCAGCAAAGAGAGACGGATGTCAACCTGTAGGAGAGGCGCTACAGGTCACTAATTCTGGGGCAGAGGAATTGCTGGGCCAGAAAGAGTCTTAGGAGAGGGCATCATGGTTTGATGATTGTAGGAATGCCACCAATTCAAAAAATACATCGTATAAGGTCATAATCGGCATGTGAAATGCAGAATTGTGGAGGAATGCCACGGGAAATGGAGGGAAGAGAAACGCATTGGTTGAAGTAGGAAGAGAGCTCAGCAGGACAAGGGGCTGTGGGATATGGACGAGCTTTGGCAGAATCTTGCCAATAGGAACAGGAATCCTTTCAAGCAACCAGCCGTGATAAGGAAAGAACCTTTATCACTATCTACTGGAATGGAGGAGACCCTTCGGAGGTAACAGTGGCAGAAGAAGAAATCTCAATTAGGGGAGGTTCAGAGATCAAACCTGGCAGAGAGGAAGTAAGAATGGCTATTGAGAAGCTGAAAAACTAGAACTCCTGGGGTAGATGGCATTCCTATGGAGCTTGTCAAGAACTTTCTTCCAGTCTGTTCATTCTTCCTATTTGATTTGCATGATGATTTTTTCTTTGTTGAGTTTAGATATTCCTGATCTGATTTGGTACTTTTGGTTGGTCTTTTTAGCATTCTGTTGGGTTGGAATTTTTTTTTTTTTTTTTTTGGAGATGATCTGATTCAAAAACACCTTTATGGGTTCTGAAATTTAGAATTTCTTTTGTTTCCCTTGGAAATTGAGACATGGTCAATTTGGTGTTCACCCTATCTAAGACTGGATGATCTCCTTGTGGTTATAAACATAAGTTATTTATGTGCAGGTTTTTGATATTGGTCACCCATGTCTGAAGCTTCTGCTTCTCATTATTATATCTGTTATTTATTTATTTGTAATATTTTCTAGTCAATTTGACATTCTATAGTTAGTGGTTGTTTTATTCCTTATCACTCTTCTTGAAATTGTAATTATGTTAATAGCCCTGAAAATGGTCCTTTCATTGGAAATATAGGCTATTTTAATAACAATCATAAAAATGTATATTTTTAAAGAAAATTGTTTTTTATCAACTTTGGACTGAACCCTAATTAGCTCTTCAATTATCATTATTAGTGTTATGAAAAGATATGCAAGATATTTGAAATATAATTTTCTGATGTTTATTTTCTTTTTTTAACATTTTTAAGAAAATTGAATCTTAAGTGTAAATGTATTTGGAAGATTTATTTCATACCTCTGCTCTAATAGAGCTACAATCAAAAAGCTTTATTTTTTCTTTGTGGAAAAACTATTTTCATTTCAAATTAACCTCATACTCTTTTTTTTTTTTTTTTTCTTTTTTTTTAATAAAAATAATAAATGTGCTTAGCTTATGTGCTGGTATTAGGCTTAATTCCAATTTCATCTATTCTAGAAACTGAACAGGCGCAGTGATGTAATCTATCAGATGTCAGCTGTAGTTGGTAAAGGACTGGTTTCAAGCAGAGATTTTGTTATGCTTCGTTGTTTAGCTGAAAAAAATGGTTACCAACTCATTCTCACTTCTTCAATACCAAATTGTGGCCACTCTGGCACTTCAAATATAATAAGGTAAGACAAATTGATTTAAAATGTATTCAATATTCCAAATATTATAAATTAATATTTAATTGCTACTTAGAGTAGAAACTCACTAATACCATCCCTTATCATCTGGGGATCAATATGAGTGGGATTCTTTTTTTTTTTAAAAAAACCATGTAATATTTCAATTTAGTTGACTCCTAAATTAGAAATTTATTTTTATAAAATAAAAATTTCAATGTTTGCTGAAGTACTGAATCTGAAGTGCCTAAGACANATTGCAATTGTGTCCAATAATTACAAATTATTCAAGACATTGAAATTTTTTTACTTAAGCTTCCTTATTTTTCAGTTTATACAATGCCTTTTTTATTATAATTTTTATAAAGAAATTTTATTTTAAACAAAATGTAAATGTATAATATAAGTACTTAATTGTGAGTGAATTCATTTTTTAATTTCTATTCAATTACAAAGTTTAATATTGTATAAGAATAATAGTTTGTAATACTAGAGATAGAGTTTCAAACATCTTGATTTATGAATAAATTGTTTAAATTTCATTTTTTAACTTTTTTGTCAATATTATAAATTTATTAAGAGGTAGGTATTTTTTTAATGATAAATTTTATCTTTTTTCTTATCCATTACTTAAGTTGTTCTCCTTTCCAGGGGAGAAAATGGTCCTGGTTGCTGGGCACTGAAAGAAGTTGCTGCATTTGAGACTGAAGTGAGATGGCTGCTAAACACCAATATTCGGGGCTGGCTTCCACAGAAAGCTGTAGAAGCAGCTTTAACCTCTGCCATGACTGAGAGCATGGCATGCCTCCGAAGACGACTAATCACTGTTAGAGAAATATCGAGAGCTTGAGTCAAGATTTGGCCATTGTTAAGTACACTTAAAATATGTGGCCTCTATTATATCTTAAGGCTTAGCTTCTTCTTTATTATCCTATTTGTGGATAAGATGTGAAATTTGGGTTGGTCGTTGCTCTCTGGCGTTCTTCTTCTGTGATATTTATATATTTAGTCCTTCTAAAATATTTCTTTTTTTTGTCCTTGCACTTAAAGAACTTTACAAAGAGACAACAAACTTATAATCATAGATATGGCTGGTCATTTACTCATAAAACAAAAATTTGACTTCCACTTACTGTGATAGATGAAAAAAAAAAATTTTTTTATAGTGAAGAAAACTCACTAAGTCTTAACTCTTGTGCCTGAACTTATTGTATGACAATTTCCTTGATAAAATTCTAAATTTAAATTCATTGCTAAGCTAGATAACTTAATGATTATTGATTATTTTTTAAGGTTCAAATAATAATTTGTTTTATGATAGAAGAACCAAAATTTAATGAAATAATAGTAAATCTAATAAAATGTAAAGACCCAAATTATTCTCCCAAGAATTTTAATCTTAATTGTACTCACCACTTAAAACTACTATCAGGGATAGTTTTAAAATGTTATATTGAAAGTTATAGTAAATTACAAATAAGGATTAAGTTAATGCAATAAAATTTTGAAATTTAATTATATAGGTATTATTGAAATTCATTGCCAGATTTAAGGTGAAGCTTTAACTGATTCGGAGCTAATTCCTTCCAGATCTCCATTAATAACCTTTACTCTTACTGTTGGCTTTCACTTTTATGTTGTTTTTTTTTTAAATTATTTCTCACTGAAGATACTAAAATTTAAATATGGGTCTTTATGAAACCACCTCTCCTACTTGACCTGTTTCAGCTATTAATGAATTTTTCTACTCAGCCTGTTTGTCACCCTCANTTTTTTTTCAGTTGTTATCGTATTAAAAATAATATATCAGTGCTTTTTCTCATGTCTCTTGTCAAAGTTTACATCATTTTGATTGATATTCATTCAGATTTAGCATATCAATTGTTTTATTTCTTTTAAATTAATATTACAAATCTTTATACTGCATATGATTGACCCTCATTCTTTATCTAGAGACTTTTTATGTGCTTCTTTTTGTGATATTCAGTTGTTGCTTAATATGATTAACATTTTTTTATTTACAAAAAAAGAAGTTTGCTTGATATTCAACTTACTACAAAAATATTAAGCCAACTATTCTTTTCTTACTGATAGTCTTCTTGTATGTATAGCCAGTCATTATCTTCTGCTGTTTTTTTTTTAAATAATTAATTTTTAAATATCGATCAACTTTCTGGATCCTTGTTGTTGAAAAATAAGTGCTTAATTTGTTAACAGCTTGTTTTTAATCAGTTAGGACTCTCATCATACAAATTTGAGCTTTAGTTCACTTTTAATTTAGTTTATTTTTACTAATTTAATCAATTGTTGATTCTTAAAGTCTTATTTTGGAATGTTTCCTTTCATTGATTTATTTTTTTTTTTTTAATTATCATTGTATTATTTTTTTCATTGAAGTATTGAATTTACTAACTTTTAAATATTTAATACAATATACTCACATGCTACAGAATTCATAAATGTAATTCTCACTAATTACTTATCTAATATAAATTTATGAAGATTTTGCCATATGGTTTATTTTAGTTAAAGTTTAATTTTATTATATTAAAAAGGAAACTTATGGTGCCTTCCTTGCGATTCAGAGACACTCCAGCTAATTTTTTTATTTCCATTCCAGCAAATAATTATTTTTTTAAAAACAACAAAAGTAAATTTCTCAGATCATGTATTATACTGCCGCATTGTATCAGTCATTTAATTACTGGATAAAATAAAAAAATAATTAGTGGTAGATCTTAAGCTTCTAATCATGCTGCTTCCTGTAAGTTACTCACTTTTTAAATACTTTTATGTATTAATTGTTTTTTAATAGTGTAATGCAAAAACAATGTTTCTTTAATTAATTGATCTCACCTTAGTTTCTTTCAAAATTCTTTGAGAGAAAAACAGAAACTGTCATATAAAAAAGTATAAAAAAAAACTTGAAAAAGACTTGTCATTTGCCATTAGGGCAAAATAAATTTTTTTTAATATATTTAGCACCTTCATTGCATTAGTAGTGCTATAATATTTCAATTAATATATATACATATTGGTTCAGTCAAAATTTTAACAATGTTTCAACTTTAGTTATGAGGTTAAAATGTGTTAATTTTTTTTTCTTCAAGTAAGATCAGCTTTTTTTTTTTAATTTTATTAATTATTACTAATTATTCCTATCTATGATTAGTTGGGACAGAATTTAACTAACTGCATTAGCTGTTATGTTACACTGTCACAATTTGTAAATTAACTTCAATAAATACATTTTTAAAATTCTATATTATAAAGTTCTTTGATGAATATTCAATAAAATGAATCCATTATTTTGCCCAATATTTTAAGTAATTATAAAAGTAATTTAAATTCACTAAAGCACTGTATTTTTTAAATATTATTTATTACTTATATTACTNATATATATATATATATATGCTTTTAAAATAATATTATTTTTGCTGAAGTATTTTAATTAAATCTGTTATATTTTAATCAGATAGCCTTTATGTAGTTAGTTCTACCATGAAAATCTGAAGAAAAGTTAATGATTGAAAGACTTCTAAATTTTTTGGTATAGCTTGTATTCATAATCTCATATAAATTATTATATATGTCAATTTTCTTTTCAATGATATTAAACCTATAATAACTCTGGTCGATGTGAATCATTTATAATTAATTTCCTTTTTTCTGCTCGATATCACTGGCTTGTTAGTAATCGTTTAATCTTCACATTTGTAGATTATGTTATAAAACTGTAATTTCTCTAAAGACCCACCCGGAGTAAAGAACTTAAAGTTGCTAAAATATAATTTGAAGTGTGTGAAATGTTAATACAAAAAAAAGACAAGTTATTCAAGTGTGTAATTGTTTATTCATAGATTTTTCTTGAGTTTGTATGTATATTTGAATTACATTTCTTTTCTTTAATTTGTTTGTAATAATTGAAGGTCAACTACAATGATATTGGGAGTGTTATATTTTTTAGTAAACATTTTATAACAATTGCAATTGTGTCCAATAATTACAAATTATTCAAGACATTGAAATTTTTTTACTTAAGCTTCCTTATTTTTCAGTTTATACAATGCCTTTTTTATTATAAGGACTTATAATTGTATGTGTTTGTATATTATACAGACATTGAAATTGAATAAAATAAATAAGAAAAGTGTACCATCGGCTTACTTTTCTTGTAAAATTGATTAAAATATGTACTAACCTACTCGAGTCATCAAATTTGGAAGTGTTTTATACACATATCCTGTCTGGGGCTTGTCTTACTTGTAAACAGTAAGTTACTAATTGCATGAGTCCTACTGAAGGGCTTCAGGGGCCTAGAATCTATAGGCCCATTACCATTTACGTACTACTAAAAAGGAAATAGATATTCGAATGATAGTAATATAGATCCCTTAAGCTTTTATAATAAAATATGCCTTAATGAAGAAAGTATTACTGTAGAAATATAATAAATAAACTTCTTCATTCCATCTATGTTCTACTTAAGTTTTATTATCTGAACATAAGTTAATTTATATTAAATAAAGAAATAGTACTGTCAGGAAGTTCATGGAAAAGAAAATTAATTTGTTACTACCTTTGACAAATGTAGAAATAGAAGGGCTGAGTGGTTAGTTCTTAAAAACTGATCTAATTAAAATTCTCTGAAAAATAAGATTTGCAGAAATTTTACTGAGATTGATTACTGTGGAAAAGGGGTGGAATTTAGCACCGTTATCTCAGAGTGATAACACAAATTTGTGTTTAAGCTACAAATCAGTGAACCAGTAATTTGATGCATTGCATTTTTGTCTAGCAAATTATGTTGAAATCAGTGAATATTAAATGTGGTAGTAATACCTTCTATATCCCTCACCTTTCCCATTCAAAAAAAGGTTAGGGCATTATTAACTCATATCCATAAGAAAAAAAGGCTGGGAACTTTTACTACAGATCGTTGAACAATGTTGTTTGTATTAACTGAGATCTAAGCGGAATGATCTAAAAAGGTATTTCTGCCTTCTGTCTCTCATTCGCATGATAAATCGTACATTTTTTGTCATATTAATTTTTTGAACCATGAAAAATGTTGCTTCGTTATCAACTTGTTAGTATCCTAAAAAAAATTTTGGAAGTTGTTTTTATTATTTTACATTTAATAAATATTTATTCATTTGTAAACTTCATAAGTATGATTAATTTGGTTTTAAATATAAAGTGATAAAACTTTTGGAGTAGTTATTGAACAGTTGTTGAAAAGTCCTATCTCTGATTTATATCATTTAAGAGTGTTTTGTATATGAAATTAATTTTGTTTTAATAGGAGAATCTGTATTTAAAATTAATTATTTTATATTTTACTTCAACTAAGTGTAACTAATTAAATTAGAATAATTTTTGTAATTGGTAAAATAATTAAATCATTTTAATAAAATTTAGATCTCTTACTAAGTGGCTTATGTGCTTATTATGCAAACACTGAAAACCAAATTGTCTTATATATAGGCACTATCATTTGAAGAAAAAGAGTCTTTGTATATAAGTGATAATTTTTTATTTTATGATGTCACGTTTTAAAATTATTTCTTTATGAAAATAAGATGCAAATATTGCATACTAATTTTCCTTTTGTTTATTTTCTGCAAGTGATATGTCAGACTGATATTCTAAATGTAACTTGTGAAATATATGTGATTATAAAAACAAATATGCATTTTTATATTGTTTATGACTAATATATTTATATTGAAATATTATATAATAAATGTGTATGAGTGATTTAGTGAATTTATATTTCAAAGATCCCTAGTTAAAATTACCTAAACTTAGCTTCTCGAAACAAAATAAAAACACAAATTAATTTTATATTTAATATTAGCTTAAAAAAATACTTGGGATTTTTTTATTCTATTCCCTTGCATTTATTGTATAAAATTAATGTGGGATTAAATACCACAACAAATACATTATTTAATAAATAACTTTATGTGTACTGATAATGATGTATGAAGAGATCTCCAAGGGAGGTTTCAGGTCTCATTACAGACTGCAGAACTAAACTCAGAGACACCTGGTGACAGGTGATGGGAGGGTGTTAGACAGCTAACTTCAAAGGTAGCTAACATTGGCCAGGTTAATCCCCTCAAAGGAAGTTGGAAAGTCAGATGCCAGAGATTTTTTACCACAATATTTCTGTTGAATAATATGGAAATAATTCTAATATGCTGAAGAAATGTATATCATATATATATATANTAAATATTTGTAAGTGATCCTTTAATTTTGTCCGGCAGTGTATATATATATATATATATACACACACATACACAGTTATTTTTCAGTGCTTTACTTGAGCCCAAATGAATAGGCCTCACATCAAGTTGTCACTTTCATATATAATATCTATTGGATACATTTCTGAAGCTCCTTTTTAATATTTATATTTTATTTTTATTCTTTAGGTTTTGATTTTTCCTGGTACTGAGAATGAACAACACATTATCAATAATAATTATAAGGTCAACATATTTAAACTTATTTTAAATAACATTGATGAAAATGTGCATTTGAGATATTTAATCACACATTATCCAAAACTAAAGATTATCATGAAGGCGAGAGGGGACGTTGTATCAACAGGATCCCATTTTCATGGCTGTGAAATCCCTAAGTCGTGAAGGCGAGAGGGGATGTCGTGTCACCAGGATCCCATTTTCATGACTGGGAAATACATGAAACGGGATCCATGAAAACAGGACCTTGGTGATACGGCATCCTCTCTCGCCTTCATGATTGCCTACTTATGCAAAAACATTCCTGTTTATTGTGTTGTGCTTTTACATAGGAAATTGTTTTATAAGCTAACACAAAATAATATTTTATTTAATAATTATTTAACCCTTTAACGGTCACAAGGAGATGACAGTGAAAAAAATTGCCTGAATGAAGTTGCCTGAATGAAAAAATACGACTAGTGAACAAAATTTTGGTAATAAAAAAATAAAAATCATAGTGGTGAAAATATTGCCTCTAACTTATAAAGGGTTAAAAAACTAAACATTAATTTTTTTTCTCTTGTATTCTGTAGTGGCAAATATAGAACCAGCTGTAGCTGCCCAACATAGAATTCCAGCAACTCTGGTATCTTATTTCCATTGTCCTGATGTAACCTCTCCCCTTGTTCAATGTTTACTACTCCAAAAGTTTCAGAATAAAATCCAAATGGGCATTTTTAAGGATATGAAACATCCTAATATTTCACAGGCTTTCAAGAGTGTCTTTGAGGATTGTGTAATTTTCATCTTTCTTATTACTCAGAAATCTTTTCACATTTACAAAACATTTCCATTAATTATAAGAAGAATTAAAACTATCAGGAAGCACATTGTCCAGGTTTAAAGGTAGAATCAGTATAGGTAGTTAGTTCTTGGCTATGGAACTGGTCAAGAGCAGAAGGCAAAATTGGGTAATAAATCTTTCTCCTTGATTTTTTAAATGCCTTGTTTTAGTTAGAGAAAAGTAACAATCACTTACATGACCTGTAGGTTCTCTCTACACCATTGGAACTGCCAATATGAAACTGTCATATTCAGGTGTTCGAGAATCTTTCCATTGAAGTATTTGAAATCTATTCTTCAGGGGAGTTATGAAAGTTCTTGCCCGATTATTTTAATTATTAATTCAATATTTTGCTTAGAGTCTCCAGTATCATCACTAAAAGTCTCATATACAGCTTTGACAGAAATTTAGCTGTAAAGTTTCCCATCTCGCGTGATGGCTGAAATGTTGATGAGGTCACATTATCCATTTGAGTTGCTCAAGTATAAGTCCCACTACTTAATTGAGAAGTAACAGCAGTAAGGATAATGCTAAGCTGCATTATACAACTTCAACATTATTACAGTAGGTCACAAATGTAATAACTGTAATGAGCTGTATGAAATGTCAGGGCATTGACCTTGTGACAGAGGCACTAACTAATAACAAAACATCAATATCATATGAAAAGCACCACAGAGAATATGTCTGCTGCATACATTGACTACAGGTAAGATAGGGATGGTGTATCCCGGTGGGTCCAGCCCCGTTTAGAAATTTCTGCTCAACCACATTTAGAAATTAATTACTCAAGTTGTTTGTATTCCACAATGGTCAGACATAGCTGAAAATTTGAGCTGCCCTCTTTATAAGGATTAATCAAAGACTGATAGACTGCTAAAATACTAAAATTCCGCGCAGGCTACTTTTCAAAAAATTGAAGTTGACTCTTTTTGTTCATTTTGACAAAAAACATAAAATAAATGAAAACAAGTAACATAGAAACAATTTTTTTTCCTTTGCTATGAATTATACAGAATTTCTAAATAGTTTTTTTTTTTTAAATTTTACCATGATGAAACAAGAATTCTCATTAAAAATGTGCTCCAGGATTTGCTCCAAANACTTAGTAATGACGAGCACACAACGAAGCTGTTCACACAATGGCTGACTAGCACCGACTTTCATCAAAAATCTAAAGAGAAATTAAAAACAATTGAGGATTATTTTTTTTTGTTTATTTTTTAATACAATGAATTAAATTCTACAGGTTTTAATAATTTTGATTGACATTTTTTAATTATTTACAAACAGCAGAAAACATTTGGAATTTAAGAAATAAGTACATGCTCCAAGTCATATAGTTCCATAAAGAAGTTAATAAATTTCTTCATCTATCATTATTTTGACTTCTTTGTGTAGCAATAACTTTGCCTTCACACTTGAGGTGAGATGCCTGACTTTTTCTGATGGCTAAGCTTCCTAACCTTTGCTCGACCCGGCCTGATGTTCTTCCTCAGCCAAATCACCTCATCCCGCAATTTCTGGTTCTTCAAAAGGAAACTAATTAGAAAAACTTCATAAGCTCACATGTTAGTCCATTGATTATTTTTAAAGTAATATCAATAGCCATGGTAAGCATAGTAATTAAATCCTTTAAATTTAAACATAACGAATAAACCACCATTCAATTAAATTTACTTTTGAGCATGTATGGTCTGATATTTCCCATTAAGAGTATCAATAAAAACTACTAACCCAACAAAAACCTATACTCCTGGATTACCAAAAAATGTGAGCTGTTACTGGAAGATAATTTAGCAATATAATTGAAGCACAATATAATTCCTAATTATAATGCTTATATAACCAGAAGGCCATTTAAATGAATAACAAATTTAGAAAGAGAAGGAAGAATTTTTTGTTACTCATTGTTACTTCATCCCAGCAGAAGCAATGGTAGTATTTTTAATCACCAATCTTTTTAATTTAAAAACTTATTTTGAGTAATTACCATATTTTATGAAATTGAATCTCGCACATGTCATAGAATATTAAGTTTGGATGTAAAGACTGTATCTTTAGTCCTATTGGTATCCCACACAAGTTAAGAAACTAACATAAAAGAAATGATTTTCAAACATATTTATGTAATTTTTTTTTTTTTTCTACACAAGTTCATAGAGCTGATATTAATACTTTTGTGAAAAATTAGAGGAATAAATTCCAATTTTAAATATCATCACAGATTAATGAACATCATGTTTTGTTAAAAAAATCTAAACCCAGAGATTTTTAAACTACATAAATTTAAAATAAAACCCTACACAAAATCATATCACAGTCTAAAAAAAAAGTCGTAAGACTTTAAATAAATGATAAATACCTCATCATAAATTTTGAGAGCCACATGAATTTGCAACTCTTTGTTCTCTAACTTTTTACTTATTTCTGCCAATTTGTTCGACTTTTCCTCACTTTCTTTAATTTTTTTCAATTCTGCTTGAATTCTGAAAATGAAATCACTTTCTCATAATAACTGATTAGCCAACCAATAAAAAAAAATTAATGATTAAGCACTTGTAATTTTTATTACAAGTCATTTTTATTACTTGTGTAATGGAGAGTGACACAAAGAGATTAGTGAAAGTGGATCTCTTGGATCACTTCCTCCCCGGTACATACCCATTTTTGCATTCTGAACTTGGCTCACTCTTAAAGTTTAGAAAAGTAAACTTATCGGATTAAAATTCTTATAATATGCTATTCAGTCAATACTGTAACAATGCTTAAGTATACAGTTGGACTCCTATAACTCTTAAGAATAACTTCCACCTCAAAAATTAGAATTATTATTCTATAAAAATGTTTTAGGATGGATGAGTGGTTACTTTTCTTTTCCCTTCTAGACAAAACTGCGGTGGTCATACTTTTTAAATGTTTTGTTTTTCTGGCATGCTATAAATTAAATTTCTGTTATTTTTTTTGGTGGTATTTAATCCCACGTAAATTTTAATAATTTTTAGTAGAAGGGAACAGAATAAAAAATCTAACTGTCCCAGCCAGGACTCGAACCTGGATCTCCTGCTATCCGGGCCGGNCGTGCGTGCGTGCGTGCGTGCGTGCGTGCGTGCGTGCGTGCGTGCGTGCGTGCGTGCGTGCGTGTGTGTGTGTATTGAAATAAAGAAGAAAAATTTAAAGAAAACAATATGCTATTTTCTTTTTCTGGAAAAATAATGACACTGAATAAAAAATCTCAACCTCTAAGCGCTTGACAAATTTTAAATTAATACCCCATATATAGCCATGCATGTTTACTCTTCAGAAATTTGCCATCGTTATTTCCTCCAGGCTATGGGATTTTTGAAGGATGCTTTTAAATGACTACCAATAGCAAAATATTATTAACATACTAGGGGAGGATTTAAAGAAAAATATATACAGCCAGAGTCCCCATAGATGTCACTTCTGCCTCTGATAAAGTATGGTAATGCTCTTCTTTTTTATTTTAAAATAAAAAAATGGGGCTCCATGGAGAAGTATTTTGAATGCCAGCAAATAGGAGGTCAAAGTTTTAGCATTGTGATGATTTGATATTATTTCAACCCCAAAAAATAGATAGAAAAAAGTCCAATGGAAACAAATAAATGAATCCATAAATTATTTAGGGCTTTATCTTCACATTAAATTAACCTGGAATTACTACATTAACAAGAAACTAACGGACTAAATAAACAAACCCAATGTGGAGCTGAGGCACAAATGTTGTTCAGTCATTTAAATTACATCAGGGTCATCCTAAAAACTCATCAACAACAACTCCACAGTAGGGTTTGGCACCAATAATATTCAAAGAATTCAGCTATTTGAAAATTGTGACCCCTGTTTAACTGTCAAAGTTCTGTGTAGTACAGCCTGATCTGAAGAGAATGTCATAGTATGAAATTCATGAAAAATATTACCCATAGATTCCAGGTAGGATTCCCATACGTTCCTGTAACAGTCAAAAGCTAAATCAAGGAAAAAATGGAATAATATACAATTGAAAAGAGACTCTTCCAAGATATTTTATGTCATTAACTATGTTTGAGCAAATAAGTTTAAATATATAAAGTATTTATTTTATTTGTTATGGTTAATTATATATAAAAACATATAAATATTTTACTACATAAAATATATATATTTATATACATAGCATTCATGATTCTCTCATTAAGTATATACTTTGTATTTTTATATACTTTATTGTAAACAGCATTAGTGATGTTCTAATAATAAAAAATCTCTTTTTTTCAAATTCTATTTCTTAATATGTTGTTAGAAAATGTAGAAAATTGTAATTTGTATTAACATAAAATTATATTTAACAGAAAATAAATATTTGGCAAGTCAATAAAAAAAATTAAGAAACCATACAAAAGTAAGAAACAAATAATATTAATCAAATTCAAATTAAGTTTGAACTGATCCTATGATGATTATCAAATATTGCAAATTTCCAAGCTTTATTAATTACATTTTAGTTATTTATTTATTCTATTTTTAAAAATTACATTTCAGTATTTGAGAACAGCATTGAAAGTGATTTCTGAACATTTAGTTCGAGAGACATGAGGTTTCATGACACTTGGACACACCAGACCTCCATTATTTATTATACTAAAGCATTTATTTGTTTATTCAGTTAGCAGAAAAATATCACAATGTTGGAAAAAGTCTTACCATTCAAGGAAATGTATAAGTACTTAC
The DNA here is from genome assembly GCA_000696205.2 of Oncopeltus fasciatus. Lineage (NCBI taxonomy): Eukaryota > Metazoa > Arthropoda > Insecta > Hemiptera > Lygaeidae > Oncopeltus > Oncopeltus fasciatus. The sequence goes on from KZ809612.1 coordinate 71,883, forward strand.
TCGAGAAGAGAGGAATACTCGTTATGCAGAACAACAAACATTTCTTTCACTTTCTTGGTCCAATCGGGTGGCTCTGGTGATTCTATCCATCCTTTGTACTGCCTTTTCACTCTGAAGAAAGTTTCATTTATTTTCAAAGTGTGTAATGATTATCATAAAATATTTATTGTTAATGAGCTAGTAAAACATAATTTAAATTAAAAGTCTTTGGGCTTTTTTTTTTAAATTACCACAGTGCTCCCAGAGAAATTCAGTTTTTTGAAGAAAGAAAAAAATGTTTATTTTGTAAGTATTCAATAACTTGATAGAGCAAGCTTCTTAAAACAGACAGAAGAGCTGTCATTAAATCAATCATAAGTGGGTTTTTAGTTCATGACAAGTTTTTCTTAAACCAAACTGGATTGCAGATTTTATGGATGGGACTATATTAATCACAAATATTGAGATAGAAACTGGTGCTAATAGGGCAAACTACTTGATAACATACAAAGTGATATCGAGCTTTTCTTTCACTACGTTCACATTCAGTAAGAGCTTTTAACATCAAATATCACCAGAATCAGCTGTTTTGATAATCATGCTGATAACTTTCTAAATTATTGGTTTTAAAAGACTAGGAATATTAGTATTTTTTTAGATTATTTTTCAGAAAAGTCAGAAGAAATAATTTTAATTAATGTGGGATTAGAATTATATAGAAATTAGATAAATGCATAACTTGTTTTCTTTTTTATACCCCCTTCTTCCTAAAAAGAAACAAAAAACAATCAGTTGATTTTTTTTGTAGTTTACAGTCTATTTACTATTATGCTAACAATTCTGGCAGACAATAAGTAATACTTGATGCACTCTGATCTAAGCAGATGAACAGCACTACTACTTATGGATACAGAATCACCTGTATCGATACTGAATGAAAGTAGGAGACTAATCAGTGTTGTCAAAACTGTTCTCACAAGACATTCCTGAAATCATTTTATATCACATAAATGATCTAGTTAAAGAAATTCTATTCAATCAGTTCAATGGAAAGACCAGGACAAAAGTCACCAAGAGGGACGCCGTGATGTTAGAATCCGTTTCATGTGCAGAACTTGAGGATAGATATCTGTCAAGGGAGGACATAAGAACTTGATTTAGAGGTAAGTGTTGTGCAATGAATTATCTTCTTAGGAAGTTTTTGTTTTTAAGATTGTAGCATTTTTATACAAACATTATTTTAATAATCATGATTAGAAAATTTAAAAAAATATCTATCTTGTATAAAATGGATAAAATAGGTATATTCCTCTAATTTCTTTGTAGAAGAACATATATAAGAGTAAATGACTTAATTTAACCTTACAACTAATAATATAAAATATGCATAATGAACGCCCCATATTTTTAGCTTCTTCTATGTAGGACTAGTTATCAATCATTTCAAATCTGCCAACACAAACATGTGAAAATAATAAATATGAAATAAAAGTGATAATTAATTGGCTAATAGCTGAGCCAAAATATCACCATTTTCTGTTTATGGTCTTCTTTGAAGTAGTCCTTCCTATACCTTGTTATTGAACAGATAAAAATATGAGGACCACTCCACCCACATCCTATGAAATTCTTAAAAAAATCTTCATTAAAATACATTTTTTAATAAATCTATGGGACATCAACTTTAGATAATGATATCACCTATCACGTTAGAAAAGATTCTTATGCTAAGTATATTAGCAAGGAAAATACTAATTATTTTTTAAATTTAACCTTCCCTTAAACATATCTTTCCTCTCGCCTGATTTCAGGAATTAACGAACTTCACCTATTTTTTGAAAGAAGTTATTTTACTAATTTAAATTGTAGACGATAAAATGGGAACTAGGTCATTAAAAGGGGGAAGCAGCGGATTCCCGGAGGAAAGTCTAGCTCTTTATATTAGTACCAGGGCGAATCTTTTAAAGTAGTTCTTCTTTGATCCGACTTAGGAGGAGGAAGAGTACATACATGCACTGCCGAACAAAATTAAAGGATCACTTACAAATATTTATATTATTATTACATAAGAGATAAAAATAGAAATTCCATTGCCCCAGACTGGACTTTGTGTTGAATCTTATCCAGTTAATATTCCCACCCGTTTATGGAGAAAGGGGTCAGTTAATCCACTTATTTTCTTTCTTCCTATCAGTAAATGGTTAGTTGTTAGCAAAGATTTAATTGAAGATTTTCTAACATTAAGAGACTTTAGTTTTTACTTGTGAGTTTAGTAAGAACGTTGTGATGGCCAACAGAAGAGCATTGACCGAAGAGGAATCAATTCGTGCTGTTGCTTTGAGTGAAGAAGGGTTTTCTCAAAGGCATATTGCGCAACGGCTCCAGCGGTCACAATCCGTAGTGTCCAGGGTGCTTAATAGGCACCGTCGAACTGGAGGGCATACAAGAAGAGTCGGACAAGGCCGTCCGAGGTCAACTTCCCACCGTGACGAGAGATTTTTGCAACTGCATGCTCTTCGGGATCGCCGATCAACTGGTAACAGTCTGCGTGGTCTCCTCCAGAGGTTCAGGAATGTGCAAATTTCAGAGCGAACCGTGAGAAGACGACTCAACGATTATGGATTGACCTCCCATCCTTCAGCTACTGGACCTCTTCTCTCCAGGGAACACCGGGTTGAGCGCTTGAGGTTTGCTCGGGAGCACCTAAACTGGACTCAGGAAGATTGGAGCCTCGTATTATTCAGCGATGAGTCAAGATTCTGTCTCCGATCTCCAGATGGACGGGAAAAGGTATGGCGAAGGCGGGGAGAGAGGTATGCTCCATGCACTTTTTCTCCAAGGGTTGCGTTTGGTGGTGGGTCAGTGATGGTGTGGGGGGGCATAAATTTAAACTCCCGTACAGAGTTGGTTCTTGTGAACCGTGGCTCTATAACTGCTGACAGGTACATTAGGGAGGTACTTGAGCCACATGTAATACCTTTCGCCAGAAATATCGCAGGTAACTTTATTTTTATGCACGATAATGCCCGACCTCACGTTGCTCGATCAGTGCAAAATTTCCTCAGACAAGAAGAAATTGACGTTATGGTTTGGCCACCCAGAAGTCCAGATATGAACCCAATAGAGCATGTATGGGACATGCTTGGAAGACGTGTCCGCGCCCGAGACCCACAAAATTTGGCAGATTTAAGGGAAATGTTAGTGGAAGAGTGGAACAACATCCCAGAACAACATGTAAGAGCCCTGGTCGCTGGAATGGGCAGGAGAATGGAAGCAATTATCAGAGCTAGAGGTGGGAATACCAATTATTGATCGTTTTCCTCGAATTCTTCCTTTTTATTCAGTTTTTTTTATTTGATTTCATTTCAAAGATTTACTTTTTCATTTTGAGACTAAAGGACATTTTTATTTTTTTATTTGCTTTCCTTTTTTATTTTTTATTACCCTTATAATAAAGTGTGACTTCCAAAGAAAAAATAATATTTTCAAAAATACCCTATACAGGGTCAGTAATTTCAAAATATTGAAGTGACCCTTTAATTTTGTCCGGCAGTGTAGTTAAGGTACATAGGAGATATTTGAGACCTCTGACCTCAAGCCATTAGATCGTTATTGGCTTGAGCGAGGTAATTGAGCCTGAGGATTAAGTGGAAAACCAAAAATTTAATATTATTAATATCATAGTTAATATTACTGATTCGGTAATAATAATAAAATATAAAACGTAGCAGTAAAATGGGAATTGGCTCCCCAATATGGGATGTCTACGAGGCTCACATTCTCAGTCATCTAATTCAAGTAAATCCATGTGTAGGAGGAGGTGCGCCAGGGATATGTTTGGGTTCTACAATCCTGATGCTGTGGGTTCGAATACCGCCAAGGTCAAGCTTTTATCTATAAATAAAAGCTTGTCCTGAGCCACGGATGTTTTTAATGTGATAGCAACTAATTGATACCCCCTCCCACCATGACCTTAAGTGGTTGAATGGGAGGAAAAGAAAAAATTTCCTGTGATTATTCTGCTTCAGAAAAAACTACTCGATTGCGATCCAAGAGGCATGAGGCGACCAAAAATTCTTCGGGTCTAAAAAACCAACCGAAAAAAAGAATTAGTCTAAAGTATAATTTAAGCTTAGGTGTTTGGTTATTTAAAAAAAAAAAAAGAAGCTTATATTATGGATGACATGTAATAATGTAACTAGGAAGATTGAGCTCTTCCACTCAGTATTGCAGTCGGCTCAGTGAAAGCCTTGGTGAGCTTACTTTCACATAGTGCTTTTCGTCTTGTGACAAATATTTTCATTGAGTTTATTAGTTTATATATACAATTTATACCAATATTCGATAAAACATTTCTTTCTAATCCTAAGCAAATTGTAAAGAAAGTCTGTCACGTTGGAGTTATGTAAATCAATTATTGATAATTGAGAATGGTGTCACTTCTCCTCTCGCAATTGTCTTTTAATGTTTTATTTTTTTTATTTTTTCTTGCTTGTAATAAAATAATAAAATGTTTTATATTGACAGAATGTAATAAATGAATAAAAAGTTTTTAAAAAAATAATAATAATAATTTACATAGCTCCAACGGGACATACTTTCTTTTCAGTTCAGCTTCCCTTAGGATTGGTGAAATACTAATAAAAAAAATGTAAATAAATAAAAAAATAGCTCAAATTTCTGGTCATGGAAGCAACAGAAAAATATTTAACACCTATTCTATATAGTCTGTTTAAGAAAAGTTATGTTTCGTTTATTAACTAGAAAAATGTTTTTATAGCTGGTTAATTCTGATTGAATATATTTTGAAAAGTTGTTTGTTTCTTTTGAAAGCCTACTGAAATAATTAAAACCTTGAAATTGAAAAAAAAAAGAAATAAAAAAAAGAAATTCCCTGAGCCCTTCTGATTATCAAGTCTTAATTCTTAAATATGGCGTTTCTAGTTATTACTCACGGAGTGAATATGGATTTTGCTCTTTTGGTGACCTTGAGCGGTGGCAATAGTGGATCCTCCTTCCTCTTCTCCATCTGCTGTAGCTTGATCCCGATGTTGTGACTCTGTCCTGATCCAGTGATAAACGGATGGTACACCCTGCTCGCATACCTGTGTGTCCTCCAGACAGGTACAGACAAAATGTCAGCTATTCTATCTATAGATAATTCAGTTAACTAAGGACATATATGTGTATATATATATATGTTTGTTTGTGTGTGTGTCTAACTTATTTTATTATAGGTTTTATATGATTGAAATAGAGGGTACGTCATTGAGTGAATTTCCTCAAACTATTCGTTGAGGGTTTAGTATTTTGATATTTTTTTTATTCTTATAAAGTCTCATGTGAAAATTTGTGTATTACACCTTTGTGACTTCGGTAACACGTCTCAAGGAGCGAATTTCGTTAAAAAGTTTATTTTATGTAGTATTTAAAAAAAAATTATATTGTATTATAGGATCTTTATGTTATTTTGGGATTTAACATTTCGAACTCCTGCCTCATCCACTATTTAGTCCTCACCTCACATAATCTGATTACTAGTTGTTTTGATCCGTGGCCCATTTCATTCAGGGGAATAATTCTCGATTATTTTGCGGATTGAAATTGTTCTTTGTTAGCCAACCAAGGAATGGTACCAGCAGGGGATCAAGCAATTGGCTAGCAGATTTCCAATGATGGTAGATAACAATGGAGTTGTTTGAAGGAAACTTCAGTTACTACTTTATCCCTGGTTGTGAATTACTGAACTATGCGACTTATCTTACTTGGCTACTTCGTGTCCTTTTGCCTAATGTTCTAAGCTAAAGAACTCCATAAGTACGACCTTTCTTTATACTTTAGCCTGACTTGTATTTGTCTCTTGGCCAGTTAAAACAGCCGAGGTTAATCTGAATTATGACATCCCACTATTTCCACAATCTATTCACCTTAGCAGCACACATTAGTCTTCTGCTATTTAATGTAATGAATCATGGCAAGTCTGCTTTTATCGCCTTAAGTAGTCAATCCTCGTTCTAAACTAAGCAAACAAATGCATAACCAACTCATTGGTTCAACAATCGAGCTCAAGATTTATTTATCTATGAAAAATGATTATTTTATTCAATAAATAAACTAAATTCAACTAATACATTTAAAAGTCATTATATTCCGGTTGCGGCCTTACAACCTCCTTCAGTCGAATATATATGTAAAATTGCATTTAAGTTATACTTATATAAGTGTTTTCTTCCTTTCTTGCCCCTCCTCCCTCCAATTCTAGTATAATTACTTTATAGTGTACTTATATAATTTTAATTTTCCTTCTTATTAGTAATTCGACTTTACCTACTAAACCAGTCAAGTATACATATTTCGACTATGTTAATTTTAAATGTAATATGTAAAAGTATGCTTTTACATACTATCTATAAATATAACATTAATATCTATCTTACATAACATTAAATTGTCTACAACGATGATAGACAATAGTAATTGAGGCAATAATGACCTTCAGTGGTTGCCATGCCGTTTATAGGAGAAAAAAAAGGAAAAAAAAAAGTATGCTTCACACCTAACACTATTAATAATCCGGTCGTCGGCTCACTTGAGATAGCCAACCAAGGAATCAAGATCGGTCACTGTTCGGGACTCAACTTTCTTTCGCCGTGAAATAAAAGCCTATTTAGAGCCATGAGTTTTTTTATTTGTATGGCAAGACTAGTGTGGATAAGCCCTCTCTCCATGAGCCTGATTGGTTGCAAAACTGGTAAATGAACAAAAGAAAACAGTAATAGCAAATTGACTACTTACGAAGCCCTACTTTTTCTCAAGTTATCGACGAATGTGTTGTTATGTTGGTACTGAAGATACCTTGACGCTACTGGTAGAGTCTTTTTCCCTACTAACTTTTTTGTCTTCCGAGGTTTGTCTCCATCCGCCTTTTCTTTGTCTGGACTTTGTTTTTTCCCTGTCTTCTTTTTGGTACTCTTTGTTTTCTCTGTAAAAACTTACGTGTAAGAAGAACACCAGTAAATGAAAAACTTACGAAAACTTCAGTGTAAGAAGAACACCAGTAAATGAACCTCAGTATAAATTGAAAAATAACTTATAGGGAATATTTCGTAATATGTAATTCAATAATATCCGTCTCCCGCACACCAAGCTAATTTTATTTTAATTCTTTGCATTTTAAGTTCGATCTACGATCCCAACATCAGATTCAAGTACGTTGGGATTGTTGTTGGGTAATTATAAAAATTAGTTTACTGTGCGTAGACTCGATTATTAATGGTGGTTATTCGACTATTAAAAAAATCTACAATAAATCTCAGATAATAATAACATAATGGACTATTTAATACTCCTCGATAACCTGTAATATTGTTAAAATTCTCCTTCAAGTAAAATTTGTATATCGAGAAAGTATATAACGTACAACAAATACAGGATGTTCATTTTAAGAGCATTGCCTGCTTAAACTGTTGCTCTGATTGAAAAATATTAGAGCTAAAATTGGTTTTCCTCCAACACTTGTGTCAGAATATGTGACTTGTTCTAGATTGCTGTCCGCGTACGCGTACTTCCGCGTCCAAAAGTAGGGAATCGTAGATGACACCCAATTTTGAATACGTAGCCTTAAAGAGAATGAAAAGTTATGAAAAGAACTGAAATACGCAATCAATAACTATTAGCAGATGTTTTTTGTTGGGGTCCGGTCCAGTTTGATCCAAAAAATACAATTTAAAAATATGTATTTTATAAAATGTCAGCCGACGTTTCGGCTACATTGTAAGTCATCTTTAGGGCTAACATCAGTCATGAACATGTGATCCAGGTGACACGACGCTCCCTCTCACCTTCACGATAGCCTTGAAGATGGCTTAGAATGTAAGCCGGAACGTCGGCAAATAATTAAAAATACCCTATTTTTTTAATCAATCTTAACTGAGGTTGCTCTTTTATCCCTTCAAGATTGGGTATTAGGGCGACCAACAACGAGTTAACTACACCCTCTTATTGCCTTTGAAGCAGATATTATGACGACAAACAACAAGGTTTTTAAATCGCCTTGTGTATCTTACAGGTCATTTATTTAGGTGTCCAACAATGAGGTTATTATAACTTCTTGTTGCTTCAAGATGAAGTATTAGGCCGACAAACAATCAGGTCATTGCACACTTATGTTGCACTTGTTGCTTCAAGATTGGGTATTAGGTCGAAAAACAACGAGGTAATTACACCCTCTTGTTGCTTCTAGATTGGGTATAAAGTCGAAAAACAACGAGGTAATAACAACCTCTTGTTTATTCATGATTGGGTATTAAGTCGAAAAACAACGAGGTAATTACACCCTCTTGTTGCTTAAAGATAGGGTATTAGGTCGAAAAACAACGAGGTAATTACACCCTCTTGTTGCTTCAAGATTGGGCATTAGGTCGACAAACAACGAGGTAATTACCCCCTCTTGTTGATTTATGATTGGGTATTAGGTCGACCACTTTTATTACTATACTATAAATATATTACTATTAGTATAGTATTCATGGATAAATTCAAAAGCGAGTTTTCAATGCTTAATTACTTTCTCAGTTCTTCATATCTCGCTTTTACTAGTTTCGCTAGCGTGTAGATATATCTATTGTTGTGAACAATGTACTCCGTCTGACTAACAAAAGGTGAGTTGAAGATATCGAGTGAGTACAGAGAGAGAATTAAAGAATAAATGAGGTAGTTCAACTATGTAACTTGCATAGTTGAATTTGCCCAATTTTAAATTGTTAAATTATATAGCAAAGTTGAACGCATCTCTCCGCAAGAGCCCCCTCTTTGCCAGGAGGGAAGTCGGTAGTCATTGGGTGGTCTGAAAATAATCCTACTAATATTATCTTTATATCCCTCACAGTATATTACTGTTCATATTAAATAATCCCTTAAAATGCTTCCAGTTATTTCATTTATCATATAAATAATTCTGTAGATATTACAGAATAATTTATAAGATAATTTTAACATTACTTAATTCTGTAAAATTGAAAGTTTTATAAAATAAACATTTATGTTAAATATGATACCATATAATACCTTCTATTGTCCGTCTTCATTGGTTTCTGCAACCATCTTCTTTCGGACATTGTCCATCTTCTGGCCGAATACATGCGTTCACTGTCACTGTCTGTATTCAACTCAAGTTGGACAATGTCCGAAAGCGCTCGCCAACAGAAGATGGTTTGCAGAAACCAATGAAGAGGGATAATAGAAGGTATGATAGTTCTATATTCATTGGTGGTGGAAATAGCCTTTTAGATTATTTATATGATACCATATACTTAAATTTAAAAAAAGTTGAGAGGTGGTCAGTAAATTTTTGTTCAGCTATCCAATCCTTTAAAGCTTCGTAATACTGAACTGAATATAGATATCAAACTATTTCAAATGAAGTTGTCTTTTTTTTAATTTAAAGCTTCATTCTTGCTTTTGATTTTATACTTATTTTCTTGTTATAAAGTTAGTGAACATATTTATTATCGTCGGGGCTTTATTTGTGTAAATTCTTTTTTCCACATTTTTATTTACTTAATATTTATGTATGAAAAAACACACAACACTGTAGAGATCATATTTAAAGCCTTAAAAACCCTGTCTTTATACATTTATAATTTCAATTTATAACTAAAATATTTTTCAGAGTGAATATGTTCAATTTGTTTAATTCAATATAGTTTTCTTTCTTAAATTGTATTTGACGTATTGAATAGCTTGGCCAACTCCATTCTCGAAATCGATGCAGGAAAATATATTTCTTCACTAATTGCAATTTAATAATTTGTCTATTTTATCTATCTAAAATAGTGGATAAAAATGTAATTATATCTATAAATATTATCTTTCTCTCGAATTATTATATTTTTAAAACCATTTACGATTTGAGTAAAATAATGATAAAAATTGTATAATAATAACAATAAATAATCTGAGTAAAATAAATATATCCAATGCAGATTTGAGGCCATTGTTTGTCCCTGTAGTATACATTTTGAATTTTTTTAGCGTACCTGTACCAGTCTTAAGCAAGGAAGAACTTTTCCCAGCTATAACTTCCATCGCAGCCTCGTACATTTCCGTATTTCTTCAAAATAGCTGGAACTTAAAGCAAAGTAACATTAATAAAACTCCGACACGCAAGAGCTGCGTAGACCCAACAGATTTCCCACGTTTCACAACGATAGCTATAAACTAGAGTAAACGACGAATTACTTCGTATAGCCGGAGAAAGCTATGAGCGTAAAAGGCAAAAATCCAAACCTAGAGCACTATGCAGGAAGTGGGGGAAGTACTCAGTCATCATAGTTATATTCGAAGCTATTTTTGTAAAAAATAAAATAACTTATACAATACAAATTTAAGAAAATTACATTTTTTTCCAAATTTTCTAAAAGTTTTTTTCGTAATTCCAATAATTAAAACGAAAATATCAATATTATAAATTTTGGCCTTCCTCAAAATCCTATACTTCATTGCCCCCTCCCCCCTTACCGGTTCGCCAAAAGAAGGTTTTATACAGAGTTTGGTATATATATATATATATATTTNTGAGCGCCTATTTATAAGGCTGTATAAGAGTCCGTGGCGTCTGTTGAGTTCTTGTCGTTTGATTTTAGTATGTTCATTCCAGTTGAGTCGTGAGTCAAGGTGGTGCCCAAGATAACGGACTGAATCCGAGAGAGGTATAGGGATGTTATTGTATGTAACATTATCAGGAGAATCTTTTCTTAATTTAAAATTTACTTGTACGCATTTATTTTGATTTTCCATTTACTGCACCACTGCTGAATAGCATCAAGGTGGTTTTGTAAAATGTTAGAAGCGATTTTGGAATCAGGATGGGAGGAGAGGATCGCATAACACAAATTAATGCGATTTCTTAGTGATACCTACCAATCAAGAAGGCAAGTGGGGAAGTCGTGTAAATTGGATCCCATATGAATGACTGAGAGGTAGAGTTTGGAAATTGGGAGAAATTTTTGAGATAGAGAACGTAATAGTCAAATTTTCAGGGAGGTTTCTCGCCCTTTGTCAGTGAGGAGATAGTCTCTCTTCACTCCTCACTGACGAAGGGCGAAAAATCTCCCCGAAAATTTTACTCATTGTAATTTTTTTTCTTTTGTGAGTTTACTTTACTCTTTCTCCCGCTCGTTCTTATTGTATGTACACACACACACACACACACACATATATATATATATATATCTACATACATGTACATACAATTTTTACGGACGATATTTTTTAGTTTCCTTAATGCAGGATCAGTGAAGAATTACAAACATTTGAAATTCGCTAATTGAATACTGAATAAATTAGTTTTTAAGAATGGGCTGTAGAAAGTTGTTTTTAAATGCAACAATATTATTCTAAGTAAAGAGTGCCCAACTTCTGAAGGCCCCTCAGAGCTGTCCAAAAACACTTTAACAGAGCCAATAAAGTGAATTCCAGACCTGAGAACATAGTCTGCCCGGAGCTCATTACACAAAGAAGTGTACCTGATATTGTGCATATAGTTGCTATTTAAGTGTTTTTAGACAGCTCTGAGGGGCCTTCAGATATTGTGCACTCTGTACATCTGCATCAGTTTATAAGCTACTGGGAATGAAAATTATTAAATCTTAAAATTATCTTGCATAACTCATTTAAAATTCATTTAAGCAAGAAGTTTTTCAATTTAGAACTCATCAAATAAATGTTATCTTTCAATTACCTAAGCACTTTTAGGGAACTCAAGCAAATGAGGTAGATAAAATAATTCAACTTTCAACAAATTTTTACCGATTCAATCTAAGTTAAACTAAATAAATACACACACACACACACACACAAACAAAGATGTGATTGAGTGAATGTTAGTTTATTTATTTAGCTTATGCTGTGTTCCCTAAAATTGCATCAGGAATTGAAAGCCTACATTTATTTGGCGAATTCTGAATTTGAATTAATTTTTAAATTACTTAAGCAATATAAAATGAAATGAAAAATGATTATCGTTATATCTTCGTTATTTGATTTACGCAAAAGTAAATAAATAAATTTAATTTTCTGACGTAGATGTTTTACAACGTTTTGAAGAAAAACTCTTATTAAGGAGGTTATTTGCAAATGTACATGAAATCCCCCATTTCTCTTTTCGGCATCTTGTATGCTCATCTTTCCATCAGCTTAATGCATAAAATTAGACATCTACTCTTTTTTTATGTCTATCTTTGATGAATAATGACAAATCTGATTATTTTACGCATCTCTTGCGTGGCGGATGTTTTTATTTTTTTGTTCTTACTACATAGGCATAAAAGTCAGATATTTCTTAAAAATTAACATATGAGAAAACTACTGCACTTGGTTTAGAAATTAATATAAAAAAAAAGTATATTTAAACTAGAATTGGAGTGACATAACTCGGAGGAAGAGTCACTTATTTTTATTTTATGAGATATTCTTCAAGTAAATCCGTAAAAACTATTTACGTATCTACCATAAGGCGATTTAAAATTTTATTGAATATATTTGAGAAAGCAAATAAAAGAGTTGAGCTCCCCACTCATTCCTCCCTAGTAGGTCTAGAGTACTCCTAGCAGTGCAATTTTCTCTTCTTCCTACTTTTCAACTATCAGGACCAAATTTGCTCATTTTTAGAGGAAAATATAAATCTAGTTAATCACATCCCTAATTATTTTAAAAAAATTGTTTAAAATGTTGCTTACAAACATTATTTATCTTCTAATTTTGTTTTAAACCTATTATAATTATTTATTTGTAATAAATGACAATCGTGACACCAATAATAACAAAGGAAGATTTGTTTACCTATAGAATAGAAACATATTCTGATTTTTAATTAATGTATTTCCTTAAACCAACTTCCCACTCAGCTGATTTTCACATAAAGGACTTTATTCACTCTTCAATAATTTCAAATACGGAAAATAATTGTTTTTTTTTTTTTTAATTTTAAACATTACGAATGTTAGAAGCCCTACAGGCAATTAAAATTTATACTTCACTTGGAACATATTTTTGGCATCTACTGGATCTTAGATCAGAGTAGGAATTTAAATTTCTGGTCGCGACAAACGCAAATTTCTTGACACTAATCTACTAAAACTGATGTTGGTTAGATGATACCCAGTAGAATTGTGGCCTAATTTTTCTTTACAGTCCACAAACTCAGGATACATGCTGAAAGAACCCTAAATACTACGGGGTTAATTTGATAAAAAGGGATTATAAATACTTTTATTCCTATCAATAAACTCGAATTTAACAATATAATGACTTTTTAGAGATAAAAATTACTTTTCATGTTATTATTATTATGAAGAAACTGTATATGATCTCATTCTATTGCTTGACTCACTGATGTATTATTTCTTTTTTTTTTAATTTCTTTACAACAGATTTGTTTCTGAATTAGCCAAAGAAAGGTCCGTGCTTGAATTAGAGCTGAGGAATCGCAGAGATTACACTAGCGTGTGTCCAGAAATATCCCAGCAAAGAACTATTACCTATTGAACAAATTGCAAACCACAAATGTATAAGAAGGTAATTGGTAGTTGAAGGCCTACCTTTATTGGGAATTCCATTTATCTAAAGAATATCTGACATTTTTTATTCCGCTGTTATTTTTTATTCCTTTATTCTTTTTTTTTAATTTATTAAATTTTTTTATGTTTTTCTTCAATTTCTATAAAATAAAATTTTTATCTAAAGAACTAAAAATTTTAAACTGTTTTTAAATTTTGAAAGCACTTGATTTTGGTTATGTATGCTAATTTTAATGATTCAGGTGACAATTAATTCTTTTAAAATCTTTTGCCGCTTCAATAACCCAAAGTAAAATCGTATTGTAGTGAATTGGACATTATTTCGTGCATAATTTTTGGAATTTCAAATAATTAACGAAAAATGTACTTTCTATTTATTCCTACAAATATATAATTTTCACAGAAAGTTTTACGCCTTCAGGCCTTCATCAGAAGCTGGCATTTAAATTTGTATTCCATTGCTCTTGAGAACCAATTAAATTACTCGTAATTAATTTTCTATTGGAGTAGCTAATTACCCGTTTTCATTAGTGGATTAATTGTTTGTAAAAACCACTTTAGATTTTAGCAAATTTCTCTCGGTACCGCAACGCGACTTAAAGAATTTCTTTGATTCTTCACAGATCCTCCATCAGAAAAGTGAAAAAACTTAAAACAAGACCCTTTTAAAATTTTATCTAGGTAAAATATAATGGAACGTCTACAGGATCATGTATTCGAAATTTGTAGAATAATGACTGAAATCGGAGAGGGTTAATGAGAACTGGGAATCAATTGCAAATGACATATGGTGATCCCCTTCTTTTATATTGCTTAATAATATTCTTTTGTATTTAATACCGAATTTTATTAAGAAAGAAAGCCACACACAACACAGACTANCATAGTTCACACACACACACACACACACATATGTATACACACACACACACACACACACACACACACACACACACATATATATATACACACACACACACACACACACACACACACACATATATATATATATATGTATGTATGTATATATACATATGTATACTCATGTGTATTTATTTATTTTTTAATGTAAATTTTTTTTTATGATTTGCATTAAAGAACATACATTGTGATATTATTTTCTCTGATCCTACCTAATATATATTTAAATATATTTATTATGAATGTTACGAAAGTAGTTATTTAAAAGTTTGATTATTTTAACACACTTTTTGTGAAATGAATGAATGAACAAAAGAAAATTTGGTTGATTATAAGATGAGGTTTACTAGAAAATTCCTATTAGATTCAGAAGATAATAAAAATTTACCTGTTCAAATTATTTGCTTAATCTTTAAAGTTTATTATGTCAGATATTAATTTCAAACATCAAGATAACGAAATATTAAATGAAATAACGTTTATGTCCCACCCTTGGTTGATAACGTCAATATTGCACAGCCAAGATCCGGTGGGCTCTTTTTTTTTTTCCAGAATAAAGATTTTTACTTTCAAAAATTTGCCGGGTGGGAGTACCCACGATCTTAAATTTAAAAAAAAATGAAATTGATCATTGAGTATGAAAAGAACGAAAATAAAAGCAGCCAAATGGCATAGCTATTTTCATTACATGGATGACTTTGATGACTAAAAATTCAAAGAAATCTTAAAAGTAGAATTAAATTTTCACGAAAATCAAATTTTATAAGCAAGGATTAAATAACTATGGTGCTCAGGAATTCGACTATTTTACTCAGGTTCTACGTAATGTACTTTTATTTTTACCTTTTAATAGTCAATATCTGGAGGACAATATTGAAAAAGCAGTAATAAATCTCACTTTATCTGTGTAGAAATTGACTCACAGATTTACTGTGGCCTCGAAAGCCAGTTTCAAATAAAGCTTTTAAGGAAATGAAAGGAGTGTGAAAAATAAATGTCTATTTAAAGAAAGAAAACAAGAATAGTAACTTCAATTCTCCAGGTATAGTGGTCGTCTCTTCTCACGCCCGGCCAACAATCGCTTATGCAGATTCAGTTATTTTTAGAGGTCGCGAGCCGGAACTAAACCCCTCGCGAATCGTTCGCGAACGATTAATTCCGAGAAAGAGTGGCAGGCTGTGATCATCGTGACCCTCTCTCTCGGGGGAACTATCGTGACGTCCCCCCACCCGGGGATCGGAAACATCCAAGCCATAATATTTTCGCCGAAACGATAGCCATCAGATTCGTTCGTGAATCGGGTCCTATTATGTATGGGATTTCTCATACGTCACAAACCCCGACGATCCTTCGGTAATGTTCGCGTCACTGTATAGGCGTCATCGCTCCTCACGGTTCTCTTTGGACAATTCCAAAACTTTCTGCCTTTCGAAGAGCCAACAAATATCTATCTGACGTTATTGAATGCTTATTACTCCAAGCTTAACATCACGAAGGAGATATAGAAACAAAACGAAGAATACATATATGTGTGGAAGGGCTTATGTTTGACATTTAAAATTTTAACGATTCTAAAATTCAAATTTGAAATCGAATCCACGAGAGGGAGCTGTAAAACCTAATCAGCCTCAATAAAAATAGATTTATAATAGTCTGCCATACAGGAGCTTCGCAAACTGCGTAGATTTTCTATATTGTACCAATGCTGTGAGTATATGAGTAGGTTAATCTTACAAATCAGAGAGTGTACTGAGCGTAAAAGAAGAAATATCTTATGCTAGGTCTAGAATCTCCGGAAAGAAAAAGAGGATAAATTTCTCAACGTAGTTACATTTGTGTGTGTGTGTATGTCTATATATATATATATATATATATATGTATGTATGTGTGTGTGTGTGTGTGTGTG
>KZ809613.1:53925-64858 GCA_000696205.2 Oncopeltus fasciatus
CAACTCTCATTCTCTTTTCAGCCCTGAAGAAGCCATCACATGATGTGCGAAAGCTCGGCAAATAAGAACAATTTGACTCGGTCCAACCCGGAAGATGAAATGGTAAATACATCTGACGACCGACGAAGCCTACGTGAACAAAAAAGATTATGTCATATTGATATTAGAAATTTTTTGTTATCAATTTTATCCAATGCTCTCTCTATTTGCTCAAAAGGAGAGTTTGTTGACCGTAGATATTATTCTAAGATGATTTTAGTTGGGGTTCGGTCGACCGAACCCAAACTAAAATCATCTCTCTATTTGTATTTAATTGAACCTGCGTTAATAAAAGAAAAGGATGCTTTAATATATCATTATTTACTTGAATAAGTATAATTATACCCCCTGCATGTATTTCGGACTTTTAACAGTCGTGTAAAAATTAACAGCTGTTTCTTATAAATAAATCAAATGTGTCATGTCCTTGTATTTTACCTTGATTCATCTATGAGTTGTGATCCTCTATTTTGCCATTATTTAAAAAGAAATTTTTTTTTTGTTCTCTCTCTACTGCCAACCCCCATTCCTCCCCTCCATAATGAGCTCTTTAGTAAGAGAAATAGCTCCCGTTGGTGACGTCTAGATGTTATTTGTGGCCTGTCACCCTGATTATCATATACCACGCAATGTTGTGCTTCTAAGCTACGTGTATGTCGGTTGAGTTGTTCTAAAAAATTTTAGAGATTTTTTGTAGAGGCTTTCCAAGGGCTGGGTAAAACAATGTTATTCTCACTATTTATTTTGCTAACATGAACATTACATCTTATGTAAACAATGATATTAGTTGTGTCATATAATCCCACGTTAAATTTTATACAATAATGCAATGGAATAGAATAGAACCCAAGTCTCCTGCTTTCCGGGCAAGTATGCTTACCACTGCACCACCGGGGCAGGCTAGATAATCTCTCCAACTCCCCGCACTCAGGAGCAGGGGTCAGCATAGGAGACCCGGGTTCGTGTCCCGGCTGATGTTGTGAGATTTTTTTTTCCTGGCTTCCTTTGCGTTTCTTACATACTATATCTTATGATTTTATAGATAAAGCAACAGAAAATTATAATATGGAAAATCTACTGTACACTGAAGTACTTAAACAGCAGTACTAGACCGTTTTTAGGAAGATGTCGCTCCGAAGGGTCTGAAGTGTTTTTAAAAAAAAAATCTTCTATTTTACATATACTCACCTTATTTTAGATTTTCTTCTTGTGTTTTAGCAGATTTCTTCTGCAACCAAGCTATTCACGTTTGTCTCATGACGCTCAATTTAAAAAATGTATTCGGTTCCTTCCTGATCGACATTAGAGAAGCTAAATATGTCTGTTTAACAATTTATATATGTATATATGCCTGTACGCGCTCTAGCTCTCTTTTTTTTTAAATTAAAATAATGAAATTAGTTTGATATTTAGGCTTCTTTTTTATAAACCATTGAAGAGTTCGTTTATTGTTAAAATCGGTCGTAATGGATTAGGTTGGGTTTAGAAAGAAAAATTTTATAATCGTAATATTCGTCGTTATTTGCGTACAAGGGGGTTTTATACAATGTAATATGTGTAAATGTTAATTTCTAACAATTATTCAAATAGTNATTAGATAGATTATGTCATATTGACATTAGAAATTTTTTGTTATCAATTCTCTCCAATGCTCTCTCTATTTGCATTTAATTGAACCTGCATTAATAAATCAAAAGGATGCTTTAATATATCATTATTTACTTGAATAAGTATAATTATACCCCCTGCATGTATTTCGGACTTTTAACAGTCGTGTAAAACTTAGCGGCTGTTTCGTATAAATAAATCAAATGTGTCATATCCTTGAGTTCTACCTTGATTCATCTTTGAGTTGTGATACTCTGTTCTGCCATTATTTAAAAAAAATTTTTTTTTTCTCTCTCCACTGTCACCCCCCCCCCACACCATAATGAGCTCTTTAGTAAGAGAAATGGCTCCCGCTGGTGACATCTAGATGTTATTTGTGACTTGTCACCCTGATTATCATATACTACGCAATGTTGTGCTACTAAGCTACGAGTATGTTGGTTGAGTTGTTCTAAAAGGTTTTAGAGATTTTTTGTAGAGGCTTTCCAAGGGCTGGGTCAAACAGGGTTATTCTCACTATTTATTTTGCTAACATGAACATTACATCTTATGTAAACAATGATATTAGTTGTGTCATATAATCCCACGTAAAATTTTATACAATAATGCAATGGAATAGAATAGAACCCGGGTCTTCTGCGAGTATGCTGACCACTGCACCACCGGGGCATGCTAGATAATCTCTCCAACTCCATACTTGCCCTGAAAGCAGGAGACACGTGTTCGTTGTTCGGCTGTTGTAGTAAGATTTTTTTTTCTGGCTCCCTTTGCGTTTCTTTTATACTATATCTTGTGATTTTATAGATAATGCAACAGAAACTTAGAGAACTAGACCGTTTTTAGGAAGATGTCGCTCCGAAGGGTCTGAAGTGTTTTTAAAAAAAAAATCTTCTATTTTACATATACTCACCTTATTTTAGATTTTCTTCTTGTGTTTTAGCAGATTTCTTCTGCTATCAAGCTATTTACGTTTGTCCCATGACGCTCAATTTAAAAAATGTATTCGGTTCCTTCCTAATCGACATTAGAGAAGCTAAATATGTCTGTTTAACAATTTATATATGTATATATGCCTGTACGCGCTCTAGCTCTCTTTTTTTTTAAATTAAAATAATGAAATTAGTTTGATATTTAGGCTTCTTTTTTATAAACCATTGAAGAGTTCGTTTATTGTTAAAATCGGTCGTAATGGATTAGGTTGGGTTTAGAAAGAAAAATTTTATAATCGTAATATTCGTCGTTATTTGCGTACAAGGGGGTTTTATACAATGTAATATGTGNAATCTCCAGTTTTATAGAAATTTTAAGATTTATATTTTTTCGAAATGTTTGACCAGTTTGATCTTCCTATTTATTTTATTTTTATCCTTTGTCCATTGTCATTTAGTGGTATCTGCTAATCCGGTCTAAAGTAATTCCATACACATTAGGGCGAGCAAAAGATATATGGGAAAAATTTCTTCGATCATTTTTTTTTTTTGGGGGGGGGGAGGGGGACTCTCCCTCATTGTCAAAATTTCAGTTGATAACGTTTAACTCGTATCTCATTGGTTTAATTGTATATTATAACCCTTAAGTCATTTATGAGGATATACAAGACATTCTGACCTGAAAAATGATAAATACCACTTAATCTACAAGGTTCTTCAAAAATGCCATGAGAATTAAAATGAGACGATATTAGCTCCTAGCATGAAAGGTTTCCATCTTAAGGAGAAAAATTTATGGTTTTTCGCAAAAAATTGCAGTATTTCAAAACTTCAACCTCAATGTGTTATGGCTTAACGTCATCAGTTGAGCTGAAACATTGCCGATCACATTTCTTACCAATTTTTGAAGGGCCCCCAGTAAAAATTCGTACATTTATTTTTTCTGCACTAATTTTCATTTTAAAGGTGGAGTCGATGACACTCTTCTCCCTGCACAGTGATGTTCACTTATCTATTTTATTGTTATTTTTATTTTATTTTTTCTACTGTAATTTCTCTACGTCATCAAATTACAAAATTTTGCTAATAACAGAATGTAATGAATTAAGATTTATTAATTTAAAATTTTTTTTAATTTAGTTAACCGGTTGACTGTGTAATGACTTTTGGGATATAAATACACATGCGCCAAGAGCAATTTAAATGTCTGTTATTAGATTTTTTTGTTGTTGTTGTTGTTCGGACAAGGTAGATCCAAAAAATATACATTTTTTAAATTGTATTTTTGGATCTACCTTGACAGAACCCCAACAAAAAAAAAACACATCTAATAATCATATCTAGGGTCACTAATGTCTGTATTACATCTAGATTCTTTGTAGCTCAGGCTAAAGGAAAAACTACACCGCACAATACTCTCAAGTAGGGCAGACCTGTCTAGTTGTACTTCACAAAGGCACAGTACCCCTGGGAGAGTATGGCATAGGTACGTAGACGCCCCTGATGAGGGGTACCTGAAGGAGGGAATCCTTCCACACATCTTCCTAGCCGCCAAATTTCCACCAATATAGCTAGTTGTGCGTTTTCGCCTTTACAAACAAAGTACCATTCATAGAAATATATTTAATACTAAGCCCATTAAGTTATTTAGCTCATTTTAAATTTTTTGTAAAACAATACATGAATTAATTAGAACTCATAATTATTCCTAAAGAGAATATAAATTTATTCAAATTTGTATAATTTAATTTCAAACATCTTTGAATGAAAAGTTTGAAGAAAAAAAACTAAACGGATTGATGTTAATTCAAGTATTAAGCGGTAGAGCAAATAAAAATAATAAAACTGCAAGAGTAATATTCCTCTATTAACATTATTTTAACAATTCAGCATTGATAAACTTGCTCTATAATAATAAAAGGAAAAAAAAAACAATAACAAACGAAACAAACTGTTACTCCTTAGTTTAAAAAAAGGCTCCCTAGTCATAAAATATACTTTTAACTCTTACCGTTCCGTGAGAAATATGTTGGCTTTATATTTTGTATGATTAGAAAATATAAATAATGTTCTGAGAATACAGAGACCCTACCTGTGGATGGTTTAGTCACAGAGATATTTAAAATGTACAATGTAATTTCCAAAATTTTTCTTGGTAGGATAACGAATTCATGAGTAACATTTTGCGTTTACTTACGGACTGTAACTGCTCGAGGATCGAATGCGTTGACCTTCTCCTCGACGGTACAGATCCGGCTCTTGAGGCGCGAACTCCTCTCGGACACGACACTCAGCTCATCGTTCAGCTCGTCGAATATCTGCCTGGCGATCTTGGCGACGGAGGCGAGCTGTCGCAGCGCGTTCGCCAGAGTGGCGTTGGTGACGGCCTCGAGTTCGCCCTCCTTGAGGCGGGCTCTGCCGTCGGGCTCGGTGAGGACCACCTTGCTCAGACAGCGGGGCTCCACGGTCCGGCACACGAAAGGCATGTCTGCGAACAACCGGCACTCACATCCATCCACGACCGCACGGACCGGTGCCCGTGCCCGACTGACTGGCGGGAAACCCGTCTCGGGAGACCTCGGCCCTCTTCGGCTCCTCTCGCCTTCGTCCCCCTCCTCCGGGACACACTGGAAGATCGCAACTTTCGTGTTCTAAGCCCTCAGTCAGAAATCAAAATGTTCTACCAAGTTATCCACTATGCCCTCTTTCAAAAACATTGTTCCGAACTGTGTCGGAAGAAGAAGTTCCTTAATCACAATAATAAGTTATCTACCAATTGAAGAGATTTTGACCGTAGAGATTATTAGTAGAGAATTTCTGTTGGGGTTCGGTCAAGGTTGATCCGAAAAAAAAAAAGTATTTTTTATTATCTGTCGACATTTCGGCTTACATTGTAAGCCATCTTCAGGGCTGTTGAAATACAACGTCATAAGTAAAGAATATTTTTACACATTATCGTAACTAAAAGTAATATTTATAAAATATTTATTTGGTTGTGGCTTATTATCCCACGTAAATTTTAAACAATTAATAAGAGGGAATAGAATAAAAAATCTATCTGTCCCAGCCAGGAATTCTCGTGGGTTAGGATCTCGCTAGTGTAGAGGGAGTTTAATGAGGTATCTAGCTCGTCCTGGTGGTGCAATGGCTAAACACGCATAGGACATTGTTGCGGATAAGTAACTTTCAGGAACTAGGAGAAATACTTGGCAGGTTCATTTTGAATGAGGGCTAATGTTTTTTTTTCAAAATATTGAAAATGTTTGAATTAGTTGAAGAAATGATTTCTATGTCAGTTCTGTCACTAACTGGATTGTGTTGTAAGTTAATGTGAACGGTTTCAGATTGAAGGTGTTTGTGTTCATAGGGTTCAGTGGAAAGAATGGTAATGTTATCAAAGTCAAATGTGTGTCCTTCTATATAATGTGTGTCTTCCTTCGGTATTATCTACCAATACTTCAAATCGAAGATAGCAGCTACGGGTGATCATAAACAGCCTAGTTTTCCCACAAGATCCTGACTTGTCGAGTTATTTCTGCTCCGTTTAATGTTCCTCGTTATCATTGTTATGCCAAACTATGAACTTTTGAACTACTAACATAGGTAGTCGGCAGTTAAATGTGTTGCCTTTGAGTGTTGCCTATTTTCAAGTGTCCTTCTGGGAGGCTTTGCCTAAAATATTTCCGTTATTATTATTTTTCGGAAAGATACTTCTGATAGTCTTTATAAATGATATGATGATGATAGTCTTTATAAATGATATGATACTGTATCTACTTGATTCAAACGTTGGTCACGTACTAGACTACATGATGACCCTATACAATAAAATTATCTGAAATACTAAGCCTACATTATGAATTCTGAAGAAATTCGCTAACTGGTATGTTCCTCTAGTCACAAAGGATCTACAAAAGACCGTATGTACCAGTTCTAACAGCCATTGACTGTGAAAGTCCTGGTCTGTCCATAAGTCAGTTTTGTTATATGCTTTCAGTGGCATGTATCAGTATTAAGTGTTATTTTTTTCTATTAATGAAAAAGATATGTTGGTAAATAATTTGCTAATTTGATGTATGTAGAATTGTGTTGTAATAACAATTTTATCACTAGGTCATCAGTGTACACCTTTATTCAAAAAAATATAAAGTAAAAAAAAAAGTGTTATTTAATCGGTAATATTTAAGCTTTATCTGCAAGTTATTTTGTTAATTATTACTTTTTGAAACCTAATAGGTCATCTCGAAAAATAAAACAATGGTGTGGCAAATGGAGAATAAAAATCAATGAAGCAAAATGCCTAAAAGTTCATTTCTAATTCCGAAAAAAAAGTCTTTCCTGAAATTTAACAAGGTTCCTTTACCACTCTCAAAATCGGTTCGCTACCTGGGATACCATTTTGATTAACGACTTACATTGGGCGAACATACTAAAATTAAAAGACAAGAACTCAATCGGCGAAATGGACTCATAAATAGGAATTCCTATCTTACAATAGAAAACAAACTGACGATCAACAAAACCTTATTACGACCAATCTGGACTTACGGAGTAGACATCTGGAGTGCCGCCAAGCCTTCCAACATCCAATGAATCCAGTCCTTTCAATCCAAAACCCTCCTAATATTCGCAAATTCTCCCTATTACGTATCCAATTCACACCTTCACCACGATCTTAACATCCCTTTTGTTCAGGATCTCATTTCATTCCGCTTCAGCCTTTTCCACAGTAAACTGACATTCCATCCTAATCCACTAGCACAAACCTTGTCTTCCAACTCCAACCCATACAACCCTCCCCGTCGACTCAAACGAAGATGGCCCCGTGACCTCCTGGGGACATAGTCTGTAAATAATTTGAGAGTGGTATCATTGGTCACCTTCTTTCCTCATGTGATTGTCATTGAATGTCATTTTTTACTTTTCATTGTAATCAAATCACAACATGTTTTTATTTTAACTGAAATAAATAAAAGTTTTTAAAAATTACTTTTTATTACTAGTTTATAAGGGTTATAATTTGTATTATATAATTAGTTTATAATCATAAATAATATATATTTATTGATAACAAATTAGAATTTAGTTGTAATTTTCCTGCCATTATTAACCCATAGCCCATAATATAATGACCTCAAGCAAAGTATTCACGCACATGATTAAAAGCCTAAGGTTGGTTGGAATTCAGTGGACCTCTTTAGCATACAAAGAATTAAGAAAATGTTAATAAAGGTGTAATCATAAACAACAAAATACATAAGAAGTGCTCCATTTATAAAGCCCTGAAAGAAAGAATTTATAAATGAATTATTATTAGCCAGTACTCACTCATAGCTCACAATGTTGGACTATAACTAGAGCCCAAGAATAAGTTCATCCCATGTTTGAAAGAAAAGTGTTGAATAAATGGAGGAATTTGTGAACCACAGGGTGCCTGGAGAAGAAGGACGGATGCACAGGCACATGAGGAAAACAAGTACATACATGGTGGTAGAAGAAGGAGAAATGCAGAGTTAAATAAGAACATACACGGTGGTATACGTGAACAGGTTGCCTGGAGTAGAAGGAAGAATATAGACCTAAATTCCAGAAGGATATATATGGTAATGGTGGAGAAGAAGGACGAATGCAGAACTAAATGAAGTAAGTAGGTACATGCATGCTGGTAAATGTGAATAAGGTGCCTGGAGAAGAAGAACGAATGCAGAGATAAATGCAGTAAATAAGGACATATATGGTGGTGGTGGAGAAGAAGGACGAATGCAGAGCTAAATGAAGTAAGTAGGTACATAAATGCTGGTAAATGTGAATAAGGTACCTGGAGAAGGAGAACGAATGCAGAGATAAATGCAGTAAATAAGGACATATAAGGTGGTATATGTGAACTGAGTGCCTGGAGAAGAAGGACAAATGCAGAACTAAATGAAGTAAGTAGGTACATGCATGCTGGTAAATGTGAATAAGGAACCTGGAGTAGGAGAACGAATGCAGAGATAAATGCAGTAAATAAGGACATATATGGTGGTATATGTGAACTGAGTACCTGGAGAAGGAGGACGAATATAGAAGCAAATGCAGTAATTAATTATCACCCAGAGTATAACCAGAGCCAACCAGTATGGTACTAGGCGGATTGGACGTCAGATTCCTGCTTGGTCTGAGAAACTGGAGGGCAGCAACCATTGACAGAGATTGCTGAAAAGGCAGGGTTATTACTCAACAAGTGAGGCGGAACGCACGATAAGAGAAAGTTATTTTTCTAACACGTCCATAAACAACATTTAAAACTGGTCGGTTTTTACATTTTTAAGATAGTTTGAAATTCCCACATATGAAGGGAGGAATGGATGACTGCATCATCACGATGCAGATATCTTTGAGCTGGATTGATAATCAGAATCATGGNGGGGGGGGGTGGCAGAGAGGGGTTGAAGGAGGGGGTGGGAGGCCGGAAAAAGGGAAAAGGGCGGAACAATAAAGAAGGGAAATTCCTCCTTTCGACGGGAATCTCATCATTCCTTTCCCCTGTTCGCCTGGGACTCGAGTCCCTGCCACCTTCCCCTTGTCTCTTTTAACACTCTCGTTTTCAGCCTGTCTTCTTATTCTCCGCCTGAGAATGGGTTTTTGTCTCTCTGTAGCCTTGCTCAGGTCTGAAGAGCCGTTATCTTACTCCTATTTGAATTGAATTTGAATTTTAGGATATTGTTTTATGCTGGAGAAATTAAGTCAGGAATTCGGCCAGGATCAGAAAAATTATATACTCCAAAATTGTTGGTTAATTATCTTTTTATTGCCGACGTTTCGTAAGTCATCATCAGGGCGATAATTACTATCACATATGTATGAAGAGATCTCTGAGGGAGATCTGGGATTTAAACCTCAGTGTGCAGAGTTTAAATTGTTCTCGAGAAAGTGAGTTATTCAGTTAGGACAGTTATTCAGTTAAACCCTTAAATGGGACCATAACCCCCCCCCCTCTCAGATCCCCCCCAGACATCAGTATCGCCCTGACAATGACTTACAAGTTAAGTCGAAACGTTCGCAGTAATAAAGTAATTACCCAACAATTTTGGAGTATTTTATTTTGTCTGATCCTGGCCGAAACCCTGACTAATTTCTCCAGCATGATACTCGACGGCCAACAAACTTTCGACCAATTTTGTATTATATTCACAATAAGTTTTACTTTTCTGCTGATAGTGCTACTAAGGTTCATTCTTATATAAAAATATCATAATAACGTGTTTGTATATGAGCTATAGTACCATATGATCTAGGTATGCTAATATTGGGACCTCAAAATATTATATATTCAAAAAGCTGCAGTTTTCAATCTGAGAGAAAAAAAAAAGGATTCTTATGCGTAATTTTTTTTAAATATATCATATGGTATATAACCATATGAGATTTGAAATTTTATTAAATTTCATAATTTTATCTATGAATATATCTAGACATTAATTATCTATTAGCTGTGACGACCCTGTGCCTTACCTCAAGCGTCTCACTGAAGTTTATTTGTCCAAATCGCATATAGATAGTATAGATTGTTCAGGATTTATTCATCGTTTTTTAAGCAACCGTTTACATTACAAAAATTGTTTACATATATACCTTATTTTCGAAATTGTAATGGTGATTTTTTATATTTTGGTTTTGGTTGTCCTTTATTTTATTGGCGTAGATTGTTACGGTAGGTGTAAGTTAAATCGGCTACCTGGTTGGGTTTCGAATTTATTCCCCTCCAAATGTTTTTAAAAGAGAAGATTACTTCAATTTTTTCTTCCTCCTTCTCAAGTTAGAGCAAAACTATATTTTACTTCTTCTTTAATATAAATTATCGGCTCTTACCTGTGGAGGAGCCGATTTACTGTGTTAAATGAATGATTTATGATCAAATAAAACCGGCTCAAATACCCATCGCTGAAAAGTTGGGTTGACTCTGACTCCTTCTTGTTGATATGAGGAAATGCTGTTTATGCAATTTCCCCAAATTGTCTTTAATGAAAAAGAGCATTCTCCATTCCATATAAAATTACATTTTCATCATTACATCATCAGTCATTGTCAGAAGGGTCTTTCATTCATTTATGTTTGTTGGCCGCATTATTAGTTTCTCTTATTATGTCTTAAAATGAAGTGTTTCTGTTAACAATTTTCCCCATACAAATGTTTCATAATGAATCAGAGGTTAAACTTTCAATTCCATTAATGTAAATTACAGGAAGTTTTCGATCTCTCATTTCAAGGATTGGGTAGTTACTGTTGTGAGCTGAAATGTATTTCTTCGTCATAATGTATTATGTATTGTGTAGTGTAATTTCCTTTAGGAAAAGAGATAGAGAGGGGGAGAGGGG
>KZ809613.1:86783-97730 GCA_000696205.2 Oncopeltus fasciatus
TATTGCAATTCTCTATTATACTAATTTCAATTATTATTGTATTCTCATGACATTGTATTTCTACAGCCCTGAAGATGGCTTACAATGTAAGCCGAAACGTTGGCAGATAATCCTTTTTTAAAAAATACATTTTTTTTTAAATTTGTATTTTTTGGATCTACCTTGAACCCCCAACTAAAATCATCTAAGAACAAGATTTGAATTATTTATGAATAACACATCGAGCAAATGGCCTCCACGGCTTTGCGTGCACATTTGCACGAAGTTTTCGTTGTCCATTTCGCATTAATGTGGCTGAATTTTGTAGATGCAGCGTTCAATCTCGTCCTTTAATGTACGTTTGGTTTTTAGGCTTGTTGACATAGACCTGTCATTTCAAACAACCCCATAAAAAGAAATCTAATTGTGTAAAGATACACGAACTAGGGGGTTAATTCTGATCGCCGAAACGAAAGAGTACATGCGACCTGGAAATGCTTCATGTAGTAATTGAATTGTTTCATGGGCTTTGTGGCCAACACATTTGCCCGATGTGCTATTCAATAAGTAACCCATTGTACTTTATATTTCTATAAAAAAAATAACAATCAAAAAGATTAAAAACTCTGTTTCCTATTAAATTCAAATCTTGCGTCTAAAATTCAAATTTATCATTCATTACTTAATTTAAGACGAGGTTTAGCCGATTTTTTTTTTCATCTTTTACAGGAAACTCAATTGTTATTATAAGGACAATTAGGAAAATTCTATTGTCGATGACAAGGACTACTGGCATTCAGAAAGTATTTTCAAATGGTTTGTCCTTCTCGAGAGCAAAGTTTTTTTTTTTTCAATGAGGACCTAACCACCCGGAACCCACGGGAATTAGCCACGCCATAGAGACACAATCAGCTATCAAGGGTAGTGTGTAGGAATCGTTCTATACACTTGTGACTTCCGAAAAGAGGAAATTTCATCGAACCAAAAAAAAAGAGTCCATCGAGTAGGGGCTGTGTAAACTTGGCTATTCCTCCTTGTCTTAGGGGATGAATTAATTAAGATGGTCATCTATGGTAAAATCCACAGTTGGGTTTTATTGCACTGGACCAATATTACTCTTGCTGGAAAAATACTATTTTTTTTTACTTGCACTTGGCATTTCAGGTAACATTTTGTCCAATCCGTTCGTTGTCATTCAATAACGAAATAAGACTTAAAATTAATATTTTAAAATGGAATGCCCAATTGCGTTAAGAAAAAATTCGTCACTCAGATGCTGCGTCAACTAAGCGAATTACTTAGTAACTTGAATACCTGTATTTGAGCACTCCATGTCGTGTCCGTCTTTACAATAAATGTGATATTATTAATAAATTCTTTACTCTTAACAAAATATATCAGACAGCAGCAGCGATAAAATATTTTTTTACTCCCATTTGACAATTAATGTAATTCTCAATTACATTCTTCCGATTTTGCTTAATATCAGAGTGGCTCTCCTGCTTTACATTTAAAAGCGATATGTCCAATTTCATTAATAAAAGCAATTAATTTTTGTGTATTAGGTATGAAATTTATAAATTGCTATTCGCAAATTTTTATTTTAGCCAACGTTTCGGCCTGAATTCCAAGCCTTCATCGGGGCAAATAGGGGGACGGGTAGAGTGAGAGACTCGTGCTCAAGAGTGTCTAAATCATGACTGGATGTGTCATGTGTCGTGTGCAGTCATTATTTGGACACTGTTGAGTCTTTCTCTCGTTAAAAAAAAAAAAAAAATAAATAATGACAATTTTGTTATTAATTTATTAAAATTATTTATTGCAGTGCGCAACTTAGTAAAAATTTCACAAGGTCAACATAAATAAGACGCCCTTGGGATTGAAAGGTGAGAAAGGATTTTCTAGAAGAGACGGGACAACAAGCTCCCCCCACCCCTAGAACATTCCTTACATTCCTCTGGCCCGTCTTTCCTTGACTTTTTCTCTCACCGTGTTCCTCCTGAAATACTTAAGAGAAGAGGAGAGACAAGGCTACGGGCCGGCGACACTGGGACCCTTTTCCAAGTAAGGCAAAATTGAGAAGATAGGAAGAAGAAAAACATTTAAAAAATTACTTTTCAAAAATCTGTTATAATTAAAAATTTACGTTTAACAAACAAACAATTTATATTATCATTGCCAAGTTAATATTTAATCTAAAATAAAATTTACTCCAAATATACAGAATATATTGAGCAAACTAATAGAACTATGTTTCTTAGATGATTTTAGTTGGCGTTCGGTCAAGGCAGATCCAAAAAAATACAAATTAAAAGAAAAGTGAATTTTTTTTTTTTTAAAGATTTTCTCCTTGATCGAACCCCAACTAAAATAATCTAAGAATAATATCTACGGACAAAAAACTCTCCATTTAATAGAATTATGTTATATATTATTGCATTGATTACTTTATGAACAATAGGTCACTTTTAGAGTCTGTTTCATTAAATTACATCTTCAGTTAAATTATTAAACAATTTGGCATTTTTCGCTGAGTTTTTAAAATCGTTTTGTTGTTGTTTTTATTATTTTACCATACCATAATATATTTTCCAGGGGTCCCATTGGAGAGGAATTGTGTGTGTGTGTGTGTTTTAATTTTATTATTATTATTTTATTCTTTAAAAAACAATAAGTCATATAAAAATAATTTTAGTTGTGGCCTTTATTCTCTCATTTATTGTTATAATTAATGTGGGATTAAAGACCGCAACAAAAATAATATTCATAAAAAAGAAGAAATAAAAGCAAAATAACGAGAGGCTGATAAATATCTTGACAATGTCAGCTCTTTCAAGCCTAAGACGATCTATTCGTCTTTCTTTGAGGTTTAGACTCCCGGAGGGCGGGAAATTTAATAGGTTTTTCTGGCTAGTCTTGGTGGTGCAATTGGCTAGCACGCCGAGCCGGATAGCTGGAGATCCAGGTTCGAGACCTGACATAGACAGATTTTTTATTCTATTCCTTTGTATTTATTGTTTAATAAGTCATAAGTTTCCACTTAAACGTAAGAAGTTTTTACGCGCACCATTTAGAGAGAAACTAGATGAAGATAAACAAATTAGATTTTTAGGAAGATTAATTGTTTATTTTGTCTATGGTGGTATTATATACACCATGTTTGTAAGTGAACGTTCTCCTTTCAGAATGTCCTCTTGAAAGAATAAGATGTCATTCCGCTTTTTTCAAGCCTACGAACAAGTAAAATGCCTCCAGCTACAAAGTCCGTTAAGGGGAATAAATTCGGGGCTTCGCACGTGACGGAACTCCTGGATTCGTGAGGCGTTTGGCGGGTAAATAAATCAGATAAAGTGATGGAAGGGGTTGGGTTGAGGGACAGACAGAAAGAGGAAGAACCAAAAAGAGAAAAGGCTAAAAGGGGGAAAAAAAAAATAAAAAATCGCTTCCTGTGAGTGGCTGTGTGTTGGGGTGAGATGTGTGGTGGTATCCGGTTCCCTGATTCAATCAGTGTCCTCTCTCTATCCTCAGGGTTTATAGGGAATCGATAGTGTCCTCGGGGAATGGGAGAGAGAGAAAGGATGACCTTTGTCTTGTCGCGAGCTGCGGAGTCCGAGAGGGCCGCCACACGGGAACTGTGCTCGGTGAGGAGGGTCTGGGGCTCCACGTCCAAAGCCTTCAACCCCGACAAAAGGTTTTTCAAAAGATTCCCCTCAAGAGCCTGAGGAATCTTCAGATAAGGCTGCCAATTATCTTTATCTGTCTCGCCAAACTTGTGAAATCTGGGGCAGAAAGTATTTTATCTATCTAGGGGAAATGTCCTGTCCCTAAGATCACATTTCCATGATGTGGAATCCTCTCTCATCTTCATGTTGTTTAATTAAGCTACATGCTTGCAATGTAAGCCGAAACGTTGGCAGATAATCCTTTTTTTTTAAATAGATTTTTGTATAATAAATTGTATATAAATAATATATACAATAATAAATTGTATATAAATTTGTGTTTTTTGGATTTACCTTGACCGAACCCCAACTAAAATCATCTAAGAGTCATATTATAAGTTTTTGTCTTTTACAATTAGAAACTCTATGATTTTTAATATGAAATATAAACTATTCTGAACTGATGTTAAGGAAAAAAAGTNGTTCAAATCCCACTTTGGGAAGGCTTTTATCGATAAACAGAAGCTTGTCCTGAGCCATTGTTGTTTAAAGATCTACTAGTGTTTCTTAATGACTACGAAGTGCATCACACATTCTTGATGGGCTTTTAGGTTATCCACCGCACATTACAGTTATTTGTTATAAACTGACAACAACATTTGGAATAGCTCGACCCTACCATGATTGAACCTCATTCACAAATAAAGAAAGCTTCCCATTTTAAGAGGCTTTTATCACTTTATCCCAAGATTGGAAGTGGTGTCTGCACGGAACAAATCACGTTTATTCTCAGATAGTGAGGACTGATTCTCGTTTTGCCCTCCTGAGTAAGACTGAGAGCTGGAGTGGGGCGTTACCTCACTCAAGGAGATAATGACATTTTCTCAAGCGAGACTTATGTAGACTTAAGACGCTCTCGAGGAGTAAATTTGATTCTGTTTGCTCAGACACATCCTTTCATTTCTCTTCATTTACTTTTAAAATGAGTTCTGGGAGTTCCCCAGCCTTCCAACCCAGCCAATCTTACTTCAACCTACATTTACTTCGGAGAACTAGCTTATATACTTCTCTTTTGTAAACTTATATTTTACTTTAAATGGAAATTATAACACTTTGAAAAGAGTTAAGGATAAAATCCGTCAACTTGAAAGTTAGAATTCTCCGAAAGAATTCTCCCGCTCTCTCTCTTTCTTCCGTTTAATATTTGGCTAAAAGAAAAAAAAAAATGTTTTGTGACTGTAGCAATCACAGGGAATGAGAGAAAGAGGCAGAGAGAGAGAGAGAAAGAGAAATGAAAAAAGTAAGAAAGAGATAAAGAGAGAGAATACAATTAAATAGTGTAAAATAAAGACGTTCATGTATATCTCTAATAGATAATGCTAATTTAAATGAAGGCATTAAATTATGATAAAAATGAGGCGTTATAAATATATATAACGAGTGACAGAAGAGCTGACAAATACTGTAGACATTTTATAGCTTCCATGGAACTTGTTAGAAGTTCATGAAGAAAGTGGAGGGAATATTTGAGTCCCAGGCAGAGAGTGCCAACTCTCTCCGTCTCTCTCCGACACCAAAGTAAATTGTCCTTCTGGAGTCAAATATAAAACTGCGTTACCTGTGGCCGACACAGCCTGTGTTTGCCCAAAGAATTTCCAGATGGCAAAGAGATACAAAAGCCTTGGGATCCGAAATGAAAGGCAAATACGGCAACAGAACCTCTCTGACCTCACGCCGGCCATCTTGCCTCTGTGCTCGGGAATATTTGCCAACCTCCATGGCGGTCTCCACCCTAGGCTTATCTCACGTTTGGGCGTCAGTGGAACTGTAATTGAAGTGTGCTTTCTCCTTAGCCTTTCTATCACGGATTCAAAAGAAAAATGGTGTATCAAATAAAACCCTATTCGTTAAGTTGAATATCAACAATTTTTACTTTCCCATCGGAGAAGGATGAGATATGAAATGTTGTGTCACATGTAACATGAGAACATATGAAAATGTTATCTGTAACATTAGAAAATGTTTTCAGCCTTTAATAGAGAATTATATTCTCAAAGCGTCATTCTCCAACACTAGTTACTGGGAGAGGTTACTTCACCTAATTAATGTTTTGGAACGTGCTTATATTGTATGTTATGAGGAAATAACACAAATGTTTAATAAGTAAACCAAGGAACAATGAATACTTTAAACATTTTTCGATTAATAGTTCACAAAAATATATTGCTGGATAAAATTAAATTATAAAATAATGTCAATGAACAAATGTACTTTATAAATAATGTTACCTCTCACTAATTTACAAGGAGGTTTTAACTGGCAGAAAAAAAAAGAAACAAAAGAATTATAACGAAAACCAAAAAGAGAGAGATATATATATATAGAGAGAGAGAGAGAGAGAGAGAGAGATAAGACTAAGCAACCATTTTTGTGTTTAAAAGAAGGCACATATATGATCGTATAGGGAGTTAAAAAAAAAGTACACATTTTCGAACGTGTGTATGTGTGGGTGTTATATATGACAGTACTTATGTCATTAACATATATTACTTTTTTTTCCCCGTCTTACTTAATAGAATCGATTGATATGTTTAAAACCTAAGGAGGTTTACTCCTTAAATGCGCTTGGCAAAACCTCTGATGTGCCTATGCAGCCATGTAATGCTGTAAACACGATACGTAAAGCTCATTTAGAATATTTAGCAGCGGAAACGTTTTTTAGATTTATGAGCCACAATGCAAAAATTTGATCGAAAACTAAGTTTTTCGATCAGTCTTGAATTAAATTTAGTCCTTATTATGAAACTGCTTTAATTTTTTACTACAGTTTTTTCTAGAATTTAGTAATTTCCCTAAATTTTTAAAAAGTTATGAATGCATTAGTTCGTTGAATTTTTGCATATTGCACTATTGATTTGGCAAGCTTGCTTATTACTGCTTATTTTATTTATATTTGATATGTATTTTTCTATAAAAGGATAACAAATTTAAATAAGGAGATGACAAATAAGATTGGAATCCTAAGATGATTTTAATTGGGGTTCGGTCGAGGTAGATCCAAAAAAACACAAATTCAAAAAAAATGTATTTTTTTAATGAAGGATTATCTGCTAACGTTTCGACTTACATTGTAAGCCATCTTCAGGGCTGTAGAAATACAATGTCAT
Organism: Oncopeltus fasciatus; assembly: GCA_000696205.2. Classification (NCBI taxonomy): domain Eukaryota; kingdom Metazoa; phylum Arthropoda; class Insecta; order Hemiptera; family Lygaeidae; genus Oncopeltus; species Oncopeltus fasciatus. The sequence continues at coordinate 93,592 of KZ809613.1, forward strand.
GAGAATACAGTAATATTTGAAATTAGTATAATAGAGAATTATAATATAATGTGATATCAAGAGTATGAAAGTAGAAAGCNACTAAATTAAATTGTCAAAACATATAATTATCTATATTAGTTCTGATAAACATTTTTTTTTTAAATGTATCTTCATTCAATAATCAAATTCCTTGGCTAACTCTTTTGTTTCTTATGCGGGACGCTTTCTAACCACTTGATAAAAAATATAAGCCATAAGGCGTTTATATAGAAAATTACTGATATCTTAATGCATATCATTTAATAGTATCATAATATTTGTTTGATTTTCGAGGTTTTTTAAGAAGCTCTATTGTTTTTACCTCCGGTCAACAGACAATGGATATTTATTTCCCTGAGTTACTTTCAATCGTATTTCCCAGGTAATTATAAATTATTAACTTGGTACATTAAAATTGGTCAAGAGAATACTTAAGATATACTTATATACACAGGAATTGATTTAGTAAATTATGATTTTCTTAACATTAAATTTCAACAAGCAATCTTAAATATAAAAATTACGTTTAAATCGAGAAACAAATAATACTATTTGTGTCTTTCAGTTTTGTTTTTGGTCTTAACTCTTTACCAACAGGTTTTCAAACCAATGGAAAAATATTATCAAAATTAACAGACATAAATACATTTGTATGTTTTAGGGATCATTTTGCTTTTCTATCTTTATCATTCTTTTTATATTTATTTTTAAATACTCCCAATTGTTTTACAGCGTATTATGTGTCCTTTGATATAAAGATTATCTCTCTTTCTCTTACTATCTCTATAGCTAACTAGATAATTATTTCGTCAAAAGTTTTAAATATTAAAACTTAAAATGAATTTTTGAAATGAGGAATAGGATTTTCTAAATTCAAAATGTGTTAGTATCAACACAAATTCAGGAACTCATATTTTGCTGATGGTTAATGAAAGGAGAGGGACCTTGTAATGTTCATTCACAACTGTGAACTATCTATTTCATTATTTACGGCGATATGAATCATGGCTTTGGGGTCGCCTGCGAGTGGCTCACAATGAGAGAGGGGGAAATTAACAAAATTAAAATGGGTAACATGATATAGTACAGTAGTGAGTCCGTCGCTTCCACATAGCGATAATATTTTTTATTTTATTAATAATAAAAATCTTCAAATAAATTACTGGAAAAAAGAATTATTTCTTTCAAAAAGGCAATTCAGACATTTTAAGAAATCTTTTAAGACTTTTTATTAGAAATTTATCAAATTTTACTTTAGTCTTCAACTATCACCCTTGAAATCTTTTACGAATAAATGGGGCGCACAAGCAATACCAAAATTACCGATCTAATACATATTTCTATACATACATATGTAATCAAAAGGACTTTTCTTAGCGACAATTGGATTAATGTATTTTTTATTGAATGCGTAAGATCTACGAATGTCAGATTGTAAGATTCATATGTAATTTTATCCATTGTTAAACAAGCAGTTATCATCACTATACAATTTGTTATTTTATTTTTTTATTTTACATCATCATTCATTAAATAAATATGACTATTAGGGCGTTTCCGAAGTATGTTTGCAACTTGATGTAGGACTGAAGTCACGTACAGGAACTGCAAAACCAGTGCACCTGTCAGATTTGCAACTCCTGCTATTGGCGTAGACCTACTATTACTGTTATTCTTACAAAATACTTGGAGACTTGATTTTTCGCTGTTCTATTTTATTTTTAGAATTATTCGTTTATTACACTTCCTTCTTTTTTTTTCTTTTTTTAACAAGTTGCGATAATAAGTATTCTTTATCTTCAATTTTAGATCTCTAAATTATCTTATGAGACTGTCTTGTACATGGCACACTCTGCCTATTATCTACGTTTGCTAGGTTTTAATAATAAATTTGGATTACGAATACAGTACATATTAATTAGACTAACTATAGACATTCACTATGCATATCAGGGAAAAATTTAGCCAAAACCATTAAAATTAATATTTACTGTGAAAGCAGTACTAACTCAAACAAACATAGATCAAATAAATATGTTATTACGTAGTTTGGGTAGGTAATAAATGATTTTATAGTCCATAAAATTATGTTTATTTGCGACATAGATTCTCTGCTTCCTACCATATGAGAAGCCATTTGTCAAAGGTTAAAGTAGGATTTTCATAATAACGAAATAATGAGTAAATAATTATAATCAAGTAATCTGTCATCTAGCAACACTTAATAATAGCCATCTATTTAAAAATTCGAAATATACAATAGAAATATTTTGACAATTTTTAGTGCAAGGGAACAGATTAAAAAATCTAACTAGTGCGGGGAATTTAATAACTTATCAGACTTGTCCCAGTAGCAAAATTGGTAAATGCACCGGCCCGGATAGCAGAAGATCCAGGTTCGGTTCGAGTCCTGGCTGGGACAGTTAGATATTTTATTCTGTTCCCTTGCACTAAAAATTGTAAATATTTACGTGGGATTAAATGCAACAAAAAATAATATTTATGGAATATTTAGACTTTTATATACCCTGAGTTACTTACAATCATACCTTTGCTTAACAAATTGAATATTTGTACGCTCCTCAAAAATTTATAAAAATTGTGCATCCATAATTCTGCTGATAACATGTTTACACTTTAACTATCTATATGTGAGTGTGTGGAATCACTGGACATTTGAAATATGCGCTCTGTTAAATATTTAGAATAGGGAAAAGAAAAAAAAATTGTTTTCCTATTGATTTGTTCTATATTATTGAATATCTTTTAGCAATAAAATGAAGCTATTTTCTCCATACTCTGAGGAATTATAGTCTTGAGCTTAGCTTATCGTGCGGGTCCAGAAGGGGCGAGTTCTGTTAGGTGACAGGGAGATTTTACCCCCGTCCTAGGCACTATTATTACGCAACTAATCCCTTTTGCAGGACGGACAGCCACCCCTGCCAGCTGTTGATCCAAGCTAATGGCATTTGGCAAATGCTCTTTACCAAGCACATGTTTAGCTTGGTTTATTCTTCCTGTCTATAATCCTTCTTGTCACACACACATCCCTTGCTATTTTCTTAATAAGTCATAAATAAATAACCATCATCGATTTATTAGATTTAGAAAGAAAATATATTATAAGAGTAGACTTCTCTTTTGCAAAATTCTTTAATACTTCATTCTTATTGCTTTGACAGAACAATATGACTAAATTAAATTGTCAAAACATATAATTATCAAGATTAGTTTTGATAAACATTTTTTTTCTGTATAAATATTTTATTTGGGTGTGGTATTTTATCCCACGTAAATTTTAAACAATTAATGAGAGGGAATAGAATAAAATTCCTGGCTGGGAAAGATAGATTTTTTATTCTATTCCCTCTCATTAATTGTTTAATAATTTTTTCCATTTTTCAATTGAAAATTTTACGCAATCTCGCAAACAAGGCACCTATGTATGTCCAGTGATCAGTATTTTGTGTCATGTTGCTCACTAAGCAGAACTGGCGATAAGTCTAGGGAATTCAGTGGGGCCACTGTCGTGAAGAAGCCGGGACCCGGAGCCTGCTTTCAGAGCACATCCCATCCGTAACTCATCCATAATAAATTTATCAGAGGAGCAGGGGGCTCTGCGGCAGCTGTAAATCCGAGCCGTCACTTGTTTATTAACCCGGCAAGTCGGCCGGCTTCTGTTTGCCGCCTCCCATAATCCGCCTAATGGAGCCACTACATTTGCGTTAATTGCCACGTTCCTCCCATTCCTGGCAAATATTAAATATCCTCTTCAAAGTGTATGTAAAGAAAGTATTTTCCATTATTTAGTATTTCTAATGAGAACGATTTATGTTCACAGTGTCTTTAGTTTAATCTCAGCAATGATTAGTATATGTGGAAACGTAAAAATGTCTTAAAAAGTCTTCCTAGATAAAATAATTCATTGTAATTTCACTTTGTGTGTTCTCATTTAATATCGTTCAATAATTTTTACTTATAAGTTTATCAAAGCCTTTAACGGTCACTCACACAATAATAATTACCTATTTCTTAATTTAATCTATTTTCATTATTATCAGATATTATTTAAAAAAATTTGGGCTTATTGTAACTTTTAAGCTTTATTTTATTTATTT